>CAMOHE010055260.1:0-93843 GCA_946598075.1 Artocarpus hirsutus
AGTATCATAGGATACCTCGGGTTAGATACTAATGGGCTAAGCTACTATGCATTTAGGATTCGTGCGTGGATCCGCGGAGCTAACGTATAGCGGACCGGGATTACGGTGTGGGACATCGACACGGATATTGAGGTAGGACTTCTACCCTCTTCTTTGGTAGCTCTATTTCCAAAATGATTTAAGCCAAAAATGAATTTTTATCAAATGTTTTCAATGATAGATTGGGAAATGATTCTATTTAAATATCTTTACAAGTAGTTGATTGAGAAATGTTCATAATGAACTTCATAATGAATATAAATGATTTTATCTGGTAAAGAAGAGATTTTATGAATCAAAGAGATATATATGTATACATATATTTAAGGGCATGATGCCATATCAGAGATCGGGTCGTGTAGTGAACGACCTTGGGGCAGGTCCCGAAACCTAGCTGGGCCACTACGGTGGTGATTTATATGTGGTTTGCCCAGGGAAGGAAAACGGTATTCTTTCTGGTTGACTTGTTTGAATTATTTTGTGAAGATCATATTTTATTAAATTTCACATTTAATTATTTATTTGCTTGATTACTCCAGCTCGTTTTCGATATGTTTATTTGATTTACGAAATTTCTTTTAAAATTGAATAATTTTCAAATATAGTCTTACTGAGCATTTCGCTCACATTTTTATTTGTTTTAAAATCTTAACCCTAGGTGGATATCAGCATAGGATTGGAGAAGAGTCCGTTGACCGGACTTACGACCAGTAGAAGAATTTGGTAGGTTAAATTACAATTCAAGGCATGTAAGATTTTAACTTCTCTTTTATTATGGACTGTGGTTGTATCATAATATTGTCAGTACTATATGTGTGTGCACAATATGTGGGCCAGTAGGACCCATACGCGTTCCACTCCATACTCATCTATTTTAATATTCTTTTTATTAGCCTAATTATTGTGATAATTTTATTTTATTTTCTTAATTTCTTCCATTCAAATGGTTTTAAAATCATCACTTTTAATCATAAATTTAAATCTAAAACCCTCTTTTTAACTAGATCTTTACTTAATTAACTTAATTAAACCACCACGTCACCTCCCGTACTCCGGGGCGTGACAGACTCCTAAATTATAGTAGCAAATTTGAGCCGAGACTTTTGTAATTATATCTTATATTTTTCTCTTGCTTTATGGGTTTATAAAAATCAGAAATAATCCGAAGTCCAATTTCAAAATGACCAAGAGAGGATTCACGCACCCACCACCTCTATCCCATAAACAAGTAGGCATGCTGACATGTTGTCCCATAGTTGATAGTTGTCTTTTCATAATCTTTACAAGACAAGTAGAGATAGTAATAAAGCTAAATTAACGTTTACAAACATTCTTAAAAAACAAAAGGCTACAAGGGATTCGCAATAGCTCAAGAAGAGGTGAATGTATCAATAATGGTCGTGTGGAGAGGGTCACTCAAGTGGGTGGCCCAGTTGTTGAGTGGGCCTTTTCCTGTGACGGCAGCCTGGACGGCGAAGCCCAAGAAGGCAACCATGGCCAGACGGGCGTGCTTGATCTCAGCCAGTTGAAGGGAGGCCTTTTTCTCTGGGTCAGCGGCAAGGCCCAAGGGGTCGAAAAACTTGCCACCAGGGTAAAGCCTCTTCTCTGGGTCAAGCTCTGCGTTTCTTTGGAACTCAATGTATCCAATCACTAGAACTTCAATCCAAATAAGCGTGGTAATTGAGAATGGAAGTGGCTGTCCCAGGTATGATGATCCTTCCACTAGCTCCACCTGAAATATATTCATAAAACAATCCGAAATTTCATTTTAGATTCTTGTTATTTTTAATTAAGAAAAAGAGGTGAATAAATAGAATAGTCGTTTAAGTTTCTTTGTTGGCTTGGCTGGTATAAAAAAAGAAGAAAATCAAATACTATATGTTTTAGATCCATCAAGTCATTACTTTCATGTGACACACTCTTTCAACAAAAGTCTTGGCCCTATAATTAGCTGATGCTCTTCAACAACAGTGACAAAGTATATAAACATTAACGATCGGAAAACTTCTGTACATTTAATTGTATCTAATAAAAATCCAATCCGTAAATAAGGTAATTTTTAGACAACTCTTTCATAAAATACAGAAAAAAGTAGTTTCAAACCTTTTGATTCTGATCAATTTCCGCTAGTACTGTTGGATAACTCTAAGGTTGATCTGATTTTTTTGCAGTGTCAGTGAAGACCATAAAACTACATCTTATGTATAACACCGAACGCTGATAATAAATCTACCTTACTGTGCAACATCTTGCACAATTATTTAAACATGCAAATCCACATAGTATAAGCATATCTCATTCTCAAGTAAAATTTTTCCATAGCATTTGGGTTTTTAACCTTATGTTTACGTTGCATACTTTCTTTTTTTTTACCGAATGTAATTTTGACTAAAAATCCATCTTTCCTTATATATATATATATATCATGATCACTGCCATAATTATAAATTATTAGTTGGTGGTACCTTGCCGGCATCTTGCCAGGTGACACCGGTGAGCCACTCGACGGTGAGAGCACCGAGAGTGGCGAGCATGGCCCACCTGCCGTGAATGAGCTCGCACTCTCTGAACCTCTGCAGCCCAAATACCTCGCTGTAAGGCTGGAATGGCGTCGACTTCACGTCCGACACCTCCGTCCTTGTTCCGATGATGTCTCCGGCCACGTTCTTCGACAGGTTCTGGTCCAGCGAGTCCAGCTCGAACTGCAAGTACTCCGCCGGCTTCCCCAGCCCAAACGGGTCGAACCCGTAGTCGCCCACCAGGCTCCCGTCGAGCCACTCTGGGGCCTTGGCTCCCGGGTACCACAGTGGACGGTCCGAGTTGGGCTTCACCGACTTCCTAGCGGCGCTCTTCTTGCCCCCGAACCCGAAACGGGCTTGGACACGGCCCGCGTTTGAGTAGCACGCATTCTGGAGGCGCGTTCCGATGAAGGAGGACGTAGCTGCGGTGGCTGTGGTCGCGGCCATTTTGTTTTTTGTTTTTGCTAGCTTGCGCCGGCTGTTTAGAGAGGTAGAGATGGAGGAAGGTTGGGTTTGAGATTTGAGAATGGTCTTTGTGAAAGTGAAGACTTCTATGTTTGGAGACTGAAATTGATGAAGCTTGTTTTGTCGAATCTTTTAGGCGTTGGTGGATTATCCACTTGGACGAATTTTCGACCCTTAGATTCATAAGCGTATCCATCTGACGGCTTTGATGGGCTCCGCCTTATCTTTGCCTTATCTGATAGTGGCCCTTGGGATGGCCCACGGAAAAGGAAGTGGCTGAGGTTGCATCTGCCATTCCAAGTGAAAATCTTTTCGCTATTGGTTCGAAGGATGTTAGTATTACCCATTGATGTTAGCCATTTTGTATGATTTATAATTATTATTGTTACTGTTATTGTTGTTATTCTACATGAGAAGTATAATTTGCAACGTTTGACTAGAAATTTGAATTCCTCAATAATTTTATTTTTCTAATATGGTTATTTAGGACTTTTTGGTGAAATATGTTTACTTACGTGGAAAAACGATGGGCATTTTTTGATCATTAGCTCAAATTAAGATCATTGCAACGTGAGAGAAAATGTTTTAATAAAATTGATTCGAATTGAAAAATGTTCTATTCGAACTGGTGAATCAAATATTTTATTTTTTAACACTAGCGAGGTGCTCTAGTGATTATTTTTTAAGCCACAAGATGCCATATTTAGAATCATTCAAATAACCAAGTATGTTCACAAGAACCGAAAATAATAAAATTTTCTCAATATTATTGCTTTTGTTTTTACCATTTTTTACATCACATGATCAAAACTTAAGAGAATGTTGACAAAGAGACTTATTGTGCAACTATAGGATAGTTCGATCAAACCCAAAGTAAGTTAAGTGCTCGAATTCAAGGACTTTTATAAAATTAATCATAAACAATATTCTATTTTAAAAGAAAGATTAATTATGAAATTTGATAATTCGGCCAAGGTCAAAATAAGATAAGTGCTCGAATTCAAGGACTCTTATAAAATTAACCCTAATAATATTATATTTTATAAGAAAAATTAATTATAAAATTGACTAGAGATTTTTAATATAGATAACCAATAAATGATTTTACTTATCCACATTTCTTACCAAAAAAAGCAAGAACAAAAAAATTTTAATTATTTCTAATAACTTTTCCTTTTATATTGTTATCACTTGAATTAAACAGACGCAATATTGAAAAGGACGACCTTGTTGCTCTTAACACACACACATACATACATATATATAGTATGAAAATTTTTTTTTTGATAGAATCTTAGTTGTTGTCAAAATTTGAATACGAGAACTTCTCTTTAATCCACTCCATTCTTATCAATTGAGCTAGTACTAGTTAGTGTATTAAAGTTATTAGAAGCAAAATTTAACTGCATATATTTGTATATTGACTAATCCTAGGTTGTGATGGGATAATTTCCCTGAAAAAAGAAAGAAAGATTGTAAGAAGAAAATCAATGCTATTGAACGACAAATTGTCTTGAAGCAACATAATTGACTAGAAATTTTGGACATTAGTAAATGCATATTGACCAGGAGCATTTATACATTGAATACTCATGGTATTATTTGACAGAAGTAAAATAAATTCAATTAGTGAAAGTTGGGCCCATATCCTTTCAGTAGAGTTAGCCTAAAGGGGTGTTTAGCATGTGATAGTCTAGATCACTTTTTATTTATCAACAGTGTAAAACTTTCACATGTTACAGTACCAACAAAAAAATTGTTATAGTGTAAAGCTCTCATATGCTATTGTAAAAACAGTTCTAATCAACGGTTCTAACTGTTAAAAAAATAGTACGTAGTGGAATTTTAAAAATTTTACACCAGTGTATTTTCCAAAAAGCAAATTTGATATGCTATATGTATAAATTAACCAGATCTTGCTAACCTCGCAAATGCAGAAAAGCTCCTGCAATCCGTGAAGAGTATAATGTTCTAGAAGAGCATCAACCAACTGGTCTTCTTTGCTATTCTCTATACACGATCAGAGTGTGTGTGGGCATATGTCGTTCAGCCTTTCCCTGGTGACTCTCCTTCTAACCAATTGAGAAAACCCAAAGCTATGGTTCGTGATGTGTGAATAATAACTCTCAGGGAGTTACAGAGTCTCACCAGCAGAGTCTCTCTCTTAATCTCTCAATTGATTTAAATAACAATGAGTTTCACTCTCCTTTTTATAGAGGTTGAGCCCAAGAATCAGTCATTATTAGATAAGGCCTCAAAAATTCGAATTAGAATCAAATCAGAAATAATATCTGATAAAATCTGCGTGAAAACACATGTTTTATTTATTGCTTGGTCGACAGGCCGAACTTGCAGATCGGCCTGCCAAACTTGTTCCATCGGTAGACCGAACTTAAAGATCTGCCTACCGAACTTACAATAAATGATTCCTGCTAATCTTTTATTTACCACTCGAGATTCTTGGGATAGAGCCTTGGTTGTAATTCAAATAACCCAATAGAGAAGTTATCTGATTAAAACAGTCATATCTAGATAATCTCTGGGAAAATAAATATACTGATAATCCAACTAGTTTATCTTGAATTAATTTATTCAAAATTAATTCAACTGATAAATAGACATGAATTATCTGATCCTAATAATTCAACAAGTTCATCTTCAATTAATTTTCACAAAATTAATTCAACCAATAAATAGATATAAATTATCTGACCCTATCGAATTTTCAGCCAATCTGATAACTGGACACAAGTCACCAAGTATTAGAAAAGCACATCATTTCGTTGTAGGATTTTTTATGAGCTAGCAGAGGGGACCTAATAGACCTATATAGTTTGAGCTTTCAATAAATATGAAACCCAATATCCTAGTTATACACTTCATAATTATCAACTCTAAGGATACTCTACTAAAAGCTTAGAGCTATGGTCTCGAACTATATAAAATTACGAAACGCATATAACTAAGTCTCTATGACATATGATAATGTATCATATTCCCATAGGATTATCTATAATCGGTTTAAGGATAAATTCTGTCTTACTTTCTTGATTATTTTTATCTTACATTCTATTATCTCATTATCGAAAAACTTATCATCTAAAGGCGATATACCATTCGATTACACCTATGTATTTAAATGGTTGAGCGCTCCAACTTTTCACTTATAAGATAACGCATATAAGAGGATATCATCTACTCCTAAAGAGGAGCTATGGATTCCATATCTATGAATAACATGTCTACGCTATCAAGAGTTATGTCTCCAACGTACCAACATGTGTACCACTATTAAAATGTGGATGTCACCCTTTGGTATATTAAAAGACATAAGTGAAGATAACGGGCCTACTATTCATCTTAGGATTAAGATACAATACATATGACGGTCTAAAGTGAATCGATTTGCTGAGATAGAATTATTAATCCAAATCAATTCGTTTTATGTCCCAATCCAACATATCATCACTTATGACAATGTGCCAATGTTTCTATTAGCAGAATCCACCTCCGATGGCTAAGACAAATCATCTCTTATCAAGGATATAGACAATATAACAATCTTTAAGTAAATAAAGTCCCAACTTTATTTCCTCGATTGCGGATCATAGGATTTAGACTATCACCTTAAGAATCATGTCTTTCATATAATCTGTCTATTATATGCCCAATTCTTAAGGTTTAGACCAATAGTCTCAGGCTTTTGTTTGCTTAACATACATTCAACAAATATGAACATAAAGAGGACAAGATTTGGTATATGAATAATAAATAAATTCTTTATTGATAAAAAAATGTCTCCAAAAACATTTTACATTTTTACTCCTTAGGGCATGCATGTCCAACAATCTCTGACTTGCACTAAGTGGGTAAATATGATAAATCTTGTATCCCCATAGCTTCCACGTGCCTCTCAAAGACTCTCCTAGTACGTGTCTTCATGAATGGATCAACTAAATTATCCTGTAACGCGATTTTACACATAGCAACATGTCTGCCTTCTATGAAGTCCTTTATCACATGATACTTTCAATCAATATGCTTACTCTTCTTGTGAAATCTTGGTTTCTTAGCATTATTTACCATTGCACTGTTGTTACAGTGCAATGATGTCGCCTTATCAATAATAGGAACTACTTCAAAATTCCTAAGGAACTTGTGAAGCCACACTACTTCTTTTGAAGCATCACTAGCTGCCACATACTTGGCCTCCATAGTTGAATCCAAAGTGCAATCTTGCTTCATACTTCTCCAACTGATGGCACTACTACCCAAAGTAAACACAAAACCAAAAGTCGATCTCTTCGAATCCAGATAGGATTGGAAATCTGAATCAAGATATCCTAGAGGAGTTAAGTCCTCACCTGAATATACAAGCATATACCCTCGAGTCCTTAGGTACTTGAAAATATGCTTGACCGTTCGGTCCCAGATCGGCCTGAAATCGACTTCTCAACCACATAACAAATATCTAGTTGTGTGCAAAGCATGACATATATGAGATTACCCACTGCCGTAGCATAAGGCACCTTCTTCATGTATTCTCTTTCTTCTTTAGACTTGGAGAGTCTTTCTTAGAAAGAGTAATTCTAGACCTAGATGGTTGTCCAGCTTTCTTGGAATCCTGCATTGTAAACCTCTTAAGAATCTTATCTATGTAGCTAGCCTGGGACAAAGCTATCATTTTGTTATTCCTATCCTAAAAAATCTTGACCGAGAACAAAATTAGCCTCACCCAAGTCCTTCATGTCAAACTGCTTGGTCAACCATAATTTGACTGATGACAATATCCCAACGTCATTGCTAATTAGCAGAATGTCATTTACATAAAGCAGTAGAAAAACCACTTTTTCATTCTTAATGTGTTTGTACACACATGGTTTGTCCACATTTAGTGCAAACTAATTAGATCACTTGATCAAATCTTATGTTCCAAGAACAGGAAGCCTGCTTAAGTCTATATATGACTTTAGCAACTTACAAACCTTACCCTCTAGACCCTTGATGTTGAACCCGTCTAGTTGTTCCATATAAATGGAGTCATCAAGATAGCCATTTAGAAAAGCCGTCTTAACATCCATATGTCAAATCTCGTAGTCGAGTGCGACAGCTATGGACAAGAGAATCTGGATAGACTTAAGCATAGCTATAGGCGAAAAGGTCTTCATAATCGATTCCTTCCTTTTGCGTGTATCCTTTAGTTACTAGTGTAGCCTTAAAGGTTTCGATCTTTCCATCTACTCCTCTCTTCCCCTTGTAGAACCACTTCCACCCTATAGGTTTTGCCCTTTCGGGAATATCCATAAGCTCCCAGACCTGATTAGTCTCCATAGACTTTATTTTTCTGCTCATGGCCTTTGTCTAGATTTTTGAATCAACATCCTCCATAGGTTTTGCATAAGTGTAAGGATTACTGTCATGTTCATCCGATTTAGCCGAGTAGGCCTCACCATTGAATATATACCTCTCAGGTTGATGCCCGATCTTCTTGCTACACCAAAACCTCTTAGTTTGTTGTTCAGGTTCGTTTGGTTTTTCTACACTGATTGGAGTGGTTTTTACCAGAACCCCTTGAGTGATCGAATCACTCGCCAACTCCTCAAGCACCACTTTGCTTCAAGGTTTAAAGTTATCCATGTAACTTTCCTCAAGGAAAGTTGTATTAGTTGAAACCAAAACTTTATTTTCATTTGGGTTATAGAAATAACCCGCTTTAGTTCTTTTTGGATATCCTATAAACATGCAAATTTTTGAACATGCTTTCAACTTATTCGCATCCTTAAATAGGACATGAGCCAGACATCCCTATATATGAATATGGTTTAAGGATGTCTTCTTCCTCGTCCACAACTTGTGAGGAGTTTTAGGAACCGATTTTGAAGGCACATTGTTGAAAAGACAACATGTAGTTTGTAGTGCATATCCCCAAAAGGATAAATGCAATAATGAATAACTCATTATGGACCTAACCATATCCAATAAAGTCCTATTTCTTCTTTCCCCTACGCCATTCTACTACGGAGTGCCCGGTGCAATCAAATGAGATAAAATCTCATTCTCTAATAAGTGTCCCAAGATTTCATCAAAAAGGTATTCACCACCTCGATCGGATCAAAATGCCTTTATGGGCCTACCCAATTGCTTTTCCATTTCAGCCCGAAACTCCTTGAGCTTGTCATAAGTTTTGCTTTTGTGGTGCACTAGGTACCCAAACTCATACTTGAGTAATCGTCAATAAAAGTGATGAAGTACTCATACCCTTTTCATGCCTAGATGTTCATCGGTCTGAAAACATCATTATGCACGAGTTCTAGAAACCCTTCAACCCTATTGCCCTTAGACCCAAATGGTCTTTTGGTCATTTTACCCTCCAAACAAGATTCATATTGTGTTATAGATTCCACCTTTAAGTAAATTAAAGGTCCATCCTTTACTAACCTTTGAATCCTATTCAAGTAAATATAACTAAGGCATAAATGCAAAAGATAAGTCTTATTAGAGTGAGAATTTTTAAGTTTTTTTGGTTATTATTATTTATCTTAGCATTATGCAGTAGGTCCATCTTAGGTTTGACGAAATATAGATTATTTTGCATCCATCCAGAATAGATAAAAGATTTGTTTTTATGAATCACCACTTTATTATTAAAAGAAACCAAATAGGAGTCTTTAAATAAACAAGCCACAAAAAATTAAATCCCTTTTAAATTTATGAACATAAAAACAATCTCACAAAATTAAATTCCTATAACTGTCAAAATGAAGATGGACGTCTCCCACTACTTTAGCTAAGACCAAGGATCCATCGCCCATTCAAAGTGTGAAGTTTTTATGCAGCAGACTTCTTGTTTCTTTGAACCCCTGTAGTGAAATACAAACATGATTAGGTGCTCCAGAATATATGACCCAAATGTCATTGGATTCCTTAACCAAATAAGTTTCTAAATACAGAAGATTACACCTACCTCCATGGGAAAGGAAGTCCTTGTAATTGTTCTTTATGTACACGACCTTTCTACAGAAGAAGCACTTAGCTTCTTTGGGTTCCTCTTCTTTTTCTTCTTGTTCTTGCCATTTGTAGGAATAGAAGACTTCCCATTCTTGACAGATTGCTTCTTTCCATTCCCTAGGTTAGGATTGGAACCAAAGGTAGCAGCCAAGTTGGCCTCGCCACTAGCAAGAGACTCCCTGATCAGTAGTTTGAACTCTTATAACTGTTTCATCAACTCCGTCAAGGTCATATATCGTCTATTGCTCAAATTAAATGTAGCACTAAATAAGATAAATTCCTTAGACAAAGTCTCAAAGACCATAGTCATTTGAGTTTTAGCATTGATGCCAACTCTATTGGTTTGAGTCTCAGTGAGGTAAGCCATGGCCAATATCATATGCTCCTTTACAGACGTCCCTAGTTTCTGCTTGTAGTTAAGAAGTTTTTGAAGCACTTGTTGCCACTTTGTTAAGGCCTGGCCTCCAAACATGTCTCTCAGATTATTCAAGATCTACCTAGCAGTCTCATAATCCTTATGTTGAGCCTGCAACATGTTGTTCATGTTGGCCATAATATAGCAGTGGGCTTGATGGATTTGCCCATTGGCCAAAACATTTCCAGTGATCATACGCTTGGATTTTCTCATTGGTGGATTCTCCTGTAGGCTCGGGAGGACAAGATGTCGTTAGCACAAATTTTAGTTTCTCAAAGGATAGGACGATGTTTAGGTTCTGTTTTCAATCATTATAATTCTCTCCGGTTAATTGGTTTTTGTCAAGTATCAATGATAAAGCATTTTTAGACATTTTAAACTACAATAAAGAATCATATACCAAACATAAGCAAACATATCATAATAATTTAGTAAGATAACACAATCATGTAAAACATACAAATATGTTTATGTGTCAAAACCTTGAAAATATCACAACCTTATAACAATAATTCCCAACTCAGAATTCAACAAGCTCCTAGGGGAGTCTTGCGAAATTCAATCAAGAAAACGGATCCCCTTCTGATTAATATATGCCATCCAAGACCTGTATAATCTAGCATATATTAGTAATCCTTTTTTGGGCCATTAATTTTATTAACAGAGCTCCTAAAGGAGGTTAATAATAAAATTAACATGAGCGTATAACCATCATTTCAATATTTTATCTATGATTTATAATCACAACCTAGGGATATGCAATCATAAATCATGCTAAAATACTTTATCCTCTCGGAGATCCAACCTGGTACATGATGAAGTTCATTCCTTGGGGTCGAAACCATCATGTGCTAATAGACCAACGATGGAGGCAGTAGGTCCTCTCTTTGAAAACCTTCTCTCACTCATTCTTTTGAAATCAAGGTTTTATTTTATAAACATGCATGAACAATTTTTAATGAGCAACACTCCCTATTCTATATGACATGTTATCAATTAACATGGCAAATCATATTATAATGCAGACAAGCAAAGCAATCATGCAAAGCCACAAGCAAAATAATAAATAAACATCATATTATGGTTTTATGCTAGAGAAAAGAAAACAAAGATTACAAGAGAATAATCAAAACATATTATCGATTCTTCATCATTGGATCTTCAAATTGTATCCTTTTTCATGTAACTTCCATTCTCAAGTCTTTAGTCTCGTAAAAATCAAATACTCCATATTTTCGGTCATATCCAATTTTAATGATTCTTTGAATTGTCCTAAAAACAAAATTAAAACTACACCAAAAAATTCACCTCTTCTAAAAAATTTACAACTCTCTACCAGCATGCCGATTTATGTGATCGGCCTGTCGATCATGATCCATTGGCCTGCTGATCTTTTTAGATCAGCCTGTCGATCATGATAGTTTGGCCTGCCAAACTAGAAAGTTAAGCCTACCACTAGAGCCATCAAATTTTTGCCCTATTGACCGCCTACCGAACCTAAAGTTTGGACTATCGATCAGCGACCATTGGCTTGCTGAACATAAGGGTTTGGCCTACCGAATGAGCAAAAATCACAGCATTTAGAAAATACATCTTTTATGTAGTTTTTCAATTTTATTTTCAATAATTCAAAAACATAAAATTAGAGACTTAGGAAATGCCTAAGAATGCTATCATCCATCTTCTAGATTCATCTTCTAGATCTGTCTTCTTCGAATTATTATTTAATTATAAAATTCTTACACATTCAAAATTAAATAATAACTCCTAGACAGAGATGATAGTCTGCCATCTAATTACATGAAAAACCTCGATACATATTCTAACTTTTAAGGAACCATAACCGGCATGAATTAATTAATTAATAATAATTATATAATAATTTAATCAACCATAATTAATTAATAAGCATTCACCATATAATCCATGACAACACAAAAATATATAGAAACATAGAGTGCCAACTCTTAAAATAATTGAATTCAAGCATAGGAGATATTAGGATCACATAATTTATACATATAGCATGATCACAAACTTGCAAATTTATGTAAAAACCTGGGCTTTGATACCAATTGTTGGAAAAATAGTACGTAGTAGAATTTTAAAAATTTTATACCAGAGTATTTTATAAAACAAAAGTTTGACATGCTATATGCATATATTAACTAGATCTTGCTAACCTCGTAAATGCAGAAAAGCTCCTACAGTCTATGAAGAGTATAATGCTCCAAAAGATTCTCAACTGATTGGTCTTCTTTGTTATTCTCTATCCACGATCGGAGTGCGTGTGGGTGCATGTTGCTTAGCCTTTCCCCGATGACTCTCCTTCCAACCAATTGAGAAAACCCAAACTATGGTTGGTGATGTATGAATAATAGCTCTCAGGGAGTTACAAAGTCTCACCAGTAGAGTCTTGCTCTTAATCTCTCAATTGATCTAAACAACAATAAGCCTTACTCCCTTTTTTATAAAGGTTGGGCCCAGAAGTTAGTCCTCATCAAATAAGGCCTTAAAAATTTGAATCAGAATCAAAGCAAGAACAATATATGATAAAATTTGCGTGAAAATGTGTGATTTATTTATCGTTCAGTCGGCAAGCCAAACTGGTAGATTGGCCTGCCGAACTTGCTCCATCGGTAGGTCGAACTTAAAGATCGGCCATGCGAAACTTACGATAAATGATTCCTACGAATCTTTTATTTCCCACTTGAGATTCTTGGGATAGAGCCTCAGTTTTAATTCAAATAACCTAATAAAGAAGTTATCTGATTAATATAGTCATATCTAAACAATCTCTAGGAAAATAAATATTCTGATAATTTAACAAGTTTATCTTGAATTAATTTATTCAAAATTAATCCAACTGATAAACAGACATAAATTATCTAACCCTATCAAATTTTCAGCCAATTTGATAATTTGACACAAGTCACCAATTATTGAAAAAGCATGCCATATCGTTATGGGATTTTTTATGAGCTAGCAAAGGGGACTTGATGGACCTATATAGTTTAAGCTCTCAATAATTATGAAACCCAATATCTTTAATATGTATTTCATAATTATCAACTCTAACACTACTCCACTAAAAGCTTAGAGCTGCACTCTCGAACTATATAGAATTATGAAGCCCGTATAGCTAAGTCTCCATGACATATGATAATGTATCGTATTCCCATAGGATTGTCCATAATCAGCTTCAGAATAAATTCTATTTTACCTTCTTGATTATTTTTATCTTACATTCCATTATCTCACCATCGGAAAACTTACTATCTAAAGACGATATACCATTTGGTTACACCTACGTATCCAAATGGTTGAGCCCTCTAGTTCTCCAATTATAAGATAACGCATACAAGAGGATATTGTCTACTCCTAAAGAGGAGTTATGGATTCCATATCTATGAATAACAGGTCAATACTATCAAAACTCATGCCTCTAATGTACCGATATGCGTACCACTATTAAAATGTGGATGTCATCCTTTGGTACATCAAAAGGCATAAGTTAAGACAACCAGCTCACTATTCTTCTCAAGATTAAGAAACAATACATATGATTGTCTAAAGTGAATCGATTTGTTGGGACAGAATTTTTAATCCAAATCAATTTATTTTATATCTCGATCTAACACATCGTCACCTATGACAATGCGCTAATGTTTCTATTTATGGAGTCCACCTCCGATGGCCAAGACAAACGATTTCTCGTCTAGGATATAGACAACATAACAATCTTTACATGAATAAAGTACCCAACTTTATTTTCTCAATTGCGGATTTTATGATTTAGACCATTACCTTAAGAATCGTGTCTTTTGCATAATCTATCCATCATATGCCCAATTCTTAAGGTTTAGACCGACAGTTTCAGGCTTTTTTTTTGCTTAACATACATTCAACAAATATGAACGTAAAGAGGACAAGATTTGTTATATGAATAATAAATAAATTCTTTATTGACAAAAAAATGTCTCCAAAAACATATTAGATTTTTACTCCTTAGGGCGTACATGTCCAACACTAACCACCCTGCCAAACACCCGATAAGTCTTTTTAATTTCATTGGTAGGTCCTAGAATTTTCAAGGAGACAAAGGGCATAGGGGATAAGATGAGTCAATGATCTCTCTCTCTCTCTCTCTCTCTCTCTCTCTCTCTTTTCCAATGAAAAAATGGAATTCAATTATGAGTATATGCAAAAAGTATTCTAGTATTATTACCATAGGGCAATATGATTACCATTTGCAACCTATCACTTACCTATTTAATAAAGGACATGGCAATACTTTTTTAATCTTAGCAAGTTTAATTCCTCTTGACTCTGAATATTCAATCCACAATGTGAATACTACTATAGTCATGTCCAGAACGATGCATTCATGTATGTATGTTTGCACATTTATACATGCGTTTACATCATATTTTTACTGGAGGTCAATATGATTACCATAAGTAAACTTGCAATCGATCACTTACCCTATTTAATAGGGGACGCTATAATACTCTTTTAATCTTAGCAAGTTTAATCCTTTTTGACTTTGAATCTTCAATCCATAACATGAATACTACTATAGTCATGTCCAAAATGATGCCATTTTGTTTATTCTAAACTACACCTCTCTCTCCCTATATAGGTTCTCTCTCTCTCTCTATGTTGTCACACTCTTTGATCCAAAAGAGCTAGAGTCCCATGGCCTCCACAACTAGGCCACTGGATAGAGTGGTCTAGAAAGGCGCTTCTTGATGGTAGTGGTAGTGTTGTGGCTATGAGTGGGTTAGGCCTTATGGGAGAGGTATTAGAGCCCTAGGTTAGGACTTGTCACTCATGGGGGAAAGGTATTGAGTCCTAAAAAATAAATACATTCATTATGTTAGATAGTTTGGATCAATAAGTACTAATGTGATTATTTTATGTATCAACATATATCCTTTTCACATTCATATTATTGGTCACATGTTAAGCAACCTAAAAGCACAAGGACTGTTAGTATTGAATTTTGGATTGTGCATATATGGAGATATGAGAAAAGATACAGTTACAATATTAATAGTCAATATTTATAGTTTGTAGTCAAAAAAAAAAAAACACCTAATTACTGATAAGACTCTAACGGGTGTCTACTTCTAATTTAAGAGACAGCATATCTTGGTTATTGGAGCTGATGACTTCAAGGTAGAGACATTAATATAAACTCAGTGTGGATGTATAGTGGACTGCACTTAAAGTATAATTGATTTATCAATAATTTTGTTAATGTAAATCAATTCACTTTAATAATTATGTATATATTAATCTTAATCTTAAAGTGGATACATGACTCTATGTTTATAACTTATATCTTTTGATATACCAAAGATAAAAACTCCAATGAAGGTTGTTATATCGGTATATTGAAGGTATGACTTATATTCGATCAGAGCATGATTCATAAATTAGGAAGCCATAGCACCATAACAAAAGTTAATATTATCTTTTCAAAGATATTATTATTTGATACTTGGAAAAAGAATGAGGCCTTGATAATTTAGTTATACTTGTAACCAAATGATGTTCTATTTATATGTGTTATAAGTATTTTTTTTTTTATGGTGAAATAATGGAACTTTGAGATAAAGTAACGAGGAAGATAAATCATGTGGGTCTCAAAAGTTCCAATTATTTAAATTAATTGTGTTTTGAATGATAACAATAATTTTTATTGCTAATTGCTTACAATTTCTTGAGTTTGTTTAAGCACAAACTTGAATTTTATTTTAGCAACTTAAGAAACATCAAGAGACTCGTTCAAATTGAAGATGGAGCCATTAAGAAATCGAGGAAGTTTTGAAGAATTACAAGACCTTTTCTTTGATAGCCTACAGTTGTATTTGTGAGGCTTGTAATTGGTGTGAAATGTTCATTAAATTGTTTGAATTATGTAAACTAGCACAGACTCACTTTGCATTTCATGGTCATGAAAAATTGCATAAATATTATTTTTGAAACATTTTTGTAATTTTTTAAATTAATTTTAGTTTCAAAAAGACTTGTTAATCTTTAAAAAAAATCATCTATGTATTCAAAGTGAGGTTTATATTTGTTTTTATGAGGCACAAATTGTTTTTCTTCTTTTTATTTGAAAGTTTTTTTAAAAAATATTTTAAACAATATCAGAGGCTTCCAAGTCTAGTAGGATTGACCTGTCAAAAATGGAACAAAGAGCTTGTTTTTAGGCTCTCTAACTGGCCTGCCAGACTAGAGCAACGAGCCTACTAGACTTGCGATCGCTCTACCAGATGCCCTACACTAGCTTGTTGGTCTAGTGATTGATGGATCATTTTTTCTTGCTTTCAAAAACAACCTACCGAACTCTAAAATTGGGCTATAGGTTATTGTCCAATGACTTTTTTTTTGCCCGTTGGGATTTGAGCCATAAAGGCTCTTTTGGCTTGGAAATAGTTCTTTAAGAACTACTAAGGCACAAAAATATATGTGAAACTATTCTAAGCAAAAATATTTAATGTTCTAATCATTCTTAACATTATTCCTACATTATCTTCCTCTTTTGAGCATTCTTTTCCATTCTCTCACAAGTGTTTACCTCATTCATATAGTTTGAGAGTTGTTTCACCTACTCCATTACATACATATATTGTATTTACTATAGTTAGGGAGATTCTTCTTAGAGTGAACAAATACTTCAAAAATTCTTTTTGAATAATAGGATTTAAAAACCTTGTGAAATTGGGTTGGTAGGTTTGCCAACCACCTTGTAAAACTTAGTGATTATAGAAGTCTATGTTGGCTCCAAAGTTTCAAATGATATATTCATTTTTGTTTTGCTCACAACAAACAATTTATTGTTTAATTGTTAATGATTTCTCTTGAGTACATAGCGCTATTTTTCAAGAAATATTTTGTTTAGCATCTCAAGATATTTGGAGGATATTTATCAAGACTCAAAAGCAAATTAATGCAAAGATGGACTTTTATGTTGAGAGCATGAAGATTGAAGAAGGAAATCAATAAGCATGAAGAATAAATTTCATTTTCACTTTAAGATTGTATGATGTTAAAGCATGCATGATATTTTTATCAAGTTTAATTGCTTCAAAGAAGTAGCTTTTCATAAATTATTTTTAGAAATTAAAAAGTGATTTTTAAGTATCTTATTGGTATCTTAAAATTATGAAAAATATTTTCAAGTCATGTAAAAATTATTCCAAATTGTTTTCATTATTTGTTAATCATTTTTCAAAACTTAGAGGTTTTTTTTTATTTTTTTAAAAATATGTTTATAGTAAATTAATTTATAAACAGTTTTAAATTTTTAAAACAAGACTTTTGGTGGCAAGATTGCTAACCAAGCCTGGTTAATCGGGCCTAGTATAGGCTGATCATTTGGCCAGCCCAAGATAGGCTAGTTCGAGCAGTAGCTCGGTCAACTGAGCCATGTGTATGACGATCGACCGAATTTTCTAATGGCTAGTTTTCTAGCTATTATGAATGCACCTGAAACGGCTATAAACGACTAGTTTTGAGTTCTAGACTATAAATAGCCTCATTTATGAGTTTGTTGATCACCATGAACACCTAAAATCATCTTTGTATCAATCTCTAAGTGTTCAACAAGCCTTTGATCATTCTTTAAGCTAAACTTCCTAAAAATCCTCTTTGAATACTTAATCATCTCCTAGTTCATTCCAAATTGTATTTCATATATTTCTAGGAGCTGTAAGCATTGTGCTTAAACTTCCTAACATTGTAAACCAAGTGCATTAGGCTTTCGAAGCCTTATTGAATTTAGGGGTTTATTTTGGTTAGCCAATCTTTGTAAAATTGGTGGATTATAAGAGGTTGTGGTGAGCTTCTAGTAGATAAAGTCACTGGATTGTACTTGGAGTGATTGTGCTAAAAAGATGGTCGAGATAGTTAAAAAGGTTGAAGCTTAGCGACAGTGAACATAGGCATACTACCGAACTACTATAAATAGCGTTTCTACTTCTCTCTATCCTTAAACTCTTTATTGTAATGCATTTATAATTTGTTTAAATTTATTGCAAGTGTTATTTGTGTGTTTATTAATTTGTGCAATTAATCTAAAAAAATCCAAGAATTGTAAAAGATTTTAAAAACCAAATTCGCCCCTTATTGGGTAGTCATTCTTGGGCTAACAATTTTATCAGGGTGGGAAGCTCGAACTTATTTTTGAAAAAGATTTCACAATCTTGAGCATGGCTACTCAAAGTTTTGAAAATTCAAATGGTCATTCCATAAATAGACCTCCTTACTTCCATGGGGCTGATTATAAATATTGTAAAACTAGAATCACAATCTATTTGCAATCATTGACTATGATCTTTGAGATATCGTTGAAAATAGACCTTTTAAACTGATGAAAGAAGTTAAAAAAGTTTTAGCTCTAAAAGAACCAAAAGAATATAGTGACAAAGATAAAAGAAAATTGTCATTAAATGCCAAAGCAATTAATATTTTATATTGTGCTTTAAATGGGAATGAACTCAATAGAATCACTTCTTTCACATCTGCACAAGAAATATGGCGCATTTTACAAGTTGTACACGAAGGCACAAATCAAGTGAAAGAGACCAAAATTAATTATCTCTTATATGACTATGAAATGTTTAAGATGAAAGACCATATAACCACTGTCTATATGTATACTAGATTTAGATATATTGTTAATGGTCTAAACTCTCTTGGTAGGACTTTTAAACAAAATGAACTTATGTGAAAGTTAGTTAGATCCTTACAAAGCTCATGACACGTCAATAGGACAACTCTTGAAGAAGCTAAGATATATAAACTTTACTGTTGGATGAGTTGGTTGGTTCTTTTATGACTCTCAAAATTACTAGAAGACGAAATCAAGTGGAAGAACAGGATAAAAAAAAGAAAGGGATAGCCTTGAAAGCTTCTATACTTGATGACGAAGATGAAGAAGATGAAACCCTAAATCCAAAGGACTTCAAAAATGGCAATGCTTGCAAAGAAATATAAGAAGTTCCATAGGAAATTTATCCAAAACAAAGGATCCAAAAGGAGGGAAGAATAAGGAGAAAAGTCAAAGAAAGAAGAGGTAATTTGCTATGACTTTAAGAAATCAGGATATATAAGACATGATTGTCCTTTCAAAAAGGAAGCAAACAATAAAAACATGAAGAAGGAATTCAAGAAGGTCCTTCAAGCTATTTAGGATGAGCTTGAATCTAAGGACTTAGATGTCGACAAGCTGAGGGAAGTAGCTAACATGTGCTTCATGACAATCGACGATGATGAGGTAAGTACTCCTAACTCTTCTGATGACGAAGGCGATGATATTAATATCATAGAATTATCTAAAGCATTTGATGAATTACATGACGATTATGAAAAATTAGGTCTTAAAAATTCTATGCTTAAAAAGAAAGTAGCAACTCTCTTAGAAGAAATCAATGTTTTAAAAATTAAAAAACAATAGAAGAAATCAATGTTTTAAAAATTAAAAAACAATCTTAGAATGATGCTTTAGCAATTAAGAATGAATCTTTCAAAAGGAAAGTTGATGATTTAACAAAAACTAATTTAAAATTCACTAATGGGAAGAAAAATTTTGAAATACTGCTCGGTGAACAACGGTGTGTTTTCAACAAGGGTGGTTTAGGATACAAACCACAAATTGATAAAAAAAATTTAAAAATTATTTTGTCAAAGCATCAAGTAGCTCATAACTCAAAATATATATGTACTTATTGCAATCAAGATGAACATACTGCACCTTATTGCTATCCCAAGAAAAGTGCATATTTTGGAGCAAAACAAAAATGGGTTCCTAAAGCTTCAAAAACTAACACCAATGAACCCAAAGTTATATGGGTATCGAAAGTTAAGAATTAAAATTGTTTTTGTAGGTACTAAAGCTGAAGAAAGTAAAGTAGCTCCTAGAAAGTGGATGTTCAAAACATATTATAGGGGACCTTTCACTATTCTCTAACTTTACGAAGTAGAATAGAGGAGAAGTGATTTTTGGTGACAACACAAAAGTCAAAATGCTCGACATAGGTGATATCGGTAACGGTTCCTTTCCTCTTATTGAAAATGTTTTTCTAGTTGATAATTTGAAGCATAATTTACTTAGTATTAGTCAATTGTTTGATAAGGGATATAAGGTTACTTTTTAATTTTCTAGATGTTTGCAATGGTAATGTTGTGTTCATTGGTGACTAAAATGAAAATGTTTATACTATTGATATTAAAAAATGTTTAAACAAAAATTAATGTCTTTTGGTTTTAAACAATAAATCATGTTTGGCATAAAAGACTTGGACATGCTAGCATGTATTTGCTTCCAAAAATTTCTAGGAAAGATCTTGTTTGGGGTTTGCCAAAACTCCAGTTTCAAAAAGATAAAATTTGTGAAGCATGTCAATTCGGAAAACAAGTCAAAACTTTTAAAACTATTCCCAAAATTTATAGCACTAGACCTTTACAACTTTTACATATGCATATATTTGGTCCTTCTAGGACTACAAGTCTAGGTGGCAAACATTATGCCTTTGTTATTGTTGAGGATTTATCAAGATTTACATGGGTCTTATTTTTGGCGAATAAAGATGATGCTTTGAAAAAATTTTCATATTTTTCTAAAAGTGTACAAAATGAACAAGGCTACATGATTACTTTGATTAGAAGTAATCTTTGTGGTGAGTTCGACAGTGATGTCTTTGAATTGTTTTACAGTAAAGAAGTTATGAACATAATTTTCTGGCACCAAGAACTCCTCAATAAAATGGTGTGGTTGAATGGAAAAATAGAGTTGTACAAGAAATGCCAGACCATGCTTAATGAAAATGGTTTTTCAAAATATTTTTGGGATGAAGCTATTCATACCTATGCTATGTTATTAATAGAGTTCTTATTAGACCTAAACAAATAAAAATCCTTATGGGCTCAATATCGGCTCTTTGAAAGTCTTTGGATGCACATGCTTTGTTTTAAACACGAAAGACAATTTGGAAAAATTTGATGCAAAATCCAATGTTGGTATTTTTCTTAGTAATTCTACTTCTAGCAAATCTTATACATTGTTTGATAAAATAACTTTAGTTGTAGAAGAATTGATGCATGTTGTATTTGATAAAACTAATGTTTCAGTCAAAAAAGTGGAAGATGATGATGATTTAGGTTTGGAGCATTAAATGAAGAACCTAGAAATTAAAGACCAAAGAAAAGAGGTCCAAGAGGATCCAAACTTTTCTCAAAAGATCATCTCCCAACTAACTCAATAATCACCATCAAATAGAGTATTCAAAAGATTAAGTCCACTTTACATCCTTTACCAAAAGATTGGACATATCATCCCTATCACCCTAAGACTGATATTATTGCTTGTGATAGTCCAACACATGGGGTGAGAACTAAATCATCATTTAAAAATATTTGTAACAATTTAGCTTTTCTTTCACAAATCGAACTAAAATGTTTTAAAGATGCTGAAAATGATGAATTTTGGATTTTGGCTATGCAAAAAGAGCTAAATCAGTTTGAAAGAAATGATGTATGGGAACTTGTCCCTAGGCCTAGTTCTCAATCTATAATTGATACTAAATAGGTACTTAGGAACAAAAAGGACGAGCAAAGTATTGTTGTGTGAAATAAGGCTAGATTAGTGGCCCAAGGTTTTAATTAAGAAGCAAGTATCGACTATGAAGAAACCTTTGCACTAATTGCTCATCTAGAGTCCATAAGAATGCAACTTGCTTTTACTTGCTATAGAGGTTAATAATTTACATCAAATGGATGTTAAAAGGCATTCTTAAATAGATATATTTTAGAACAAGTTAATGTTGAACAAACACTTGGGTTTTAAGATCATAAATATCCAGATCATATTTTTAAATTGAAAAAGGCTTTGTATAGTTTAAAACAAGCTCTTAGAGCTTCCTATGAAAGGCTTAGCAAGTATTTGATTAAAAATGGCTTTTCTATGGGAAAAGCGGATACAATAGTTTTCACACAAAAAAAGAGAGAAGATTTAATAATTGTTCAAATTTATGTTGATGATATTATTTTTAGTGCTACTAATGTTGTTTATGCAAAAAAATTTCTAAGTTTATGCATAATGAATTTGAAATAATTATGATGGGGGAATTGAATTTCTTTCTCGGATTACAAATCAAACAACCAAAAAATGACATCCTCATTAATCAAGCAAAGTATGTAAGGGATCTCCTCAAAAGATTCAAAATGAAAAATCTAAAGTCAATGCCAACTCCTATGAGCTCATTAATCAAATTGGATAAGGATCAAAATAGTAAGGTAGTAGATATTAAAAAGTATCGAGGTATGATTGGTTCCTCACTTTATTTAACCACAAGTAGACTAGATATAATGTTTAGTGCTAGTCTTTGTGCTCAATTTCAAGCAAAAAGAATCTCATCTTAGTATAATTAAGCGTATTTTTTGATATTTAAGTGCCACTAAAAACTTAGGATTGTGGTATCCCAAAGGCGCACACATAGACTTAATGAGTTATTCTACAGCCGATTGGGCTAGTTACATAATTTATCAAAAAAGCACTAGCGGTACTTGTCACTTCCTAGGATTTTTATTAGTTTTATGGTTTTGTAAGAAGCAAAACTAGGTTGCACTATTAACTGCGGAAGCTTTCGGCTACCAATTGCTGTGCATAAATCTTGTGGATGAAACAAATGCTCTTGGACTTAGGATTACATTTGATCAAATACCAATTATGTGTAATAGCACTAGTGTTATCAGCGTATCCAAAAATCCGATTTTGTATTCATGCACTAAGCATATAGAGATTCGACATCACTTCTTGCATGATCATGTTCATATGGGTGATACTGCACTTGAATTCATTAGCACCAATGAGAAACTAGTGAACATTTTCACTAAGCCTCTCGCATTAGATCAATTTTCATGTCTTAGAAGAGGATTTCGTATTCTAGATGCCTTAGACTTAAATTTGAGAGTTGAATTTTATTTAGGCGTACTTGATTTTTGTATCACATTTGTGCATATTAATAAATCCTTAATATTTTTATCAAATTTAAATTTTTGCATTTAATTTCATTTTGATTGAATTAATGTTTATGATTCTCTTATGATCTAAATTTGTTTGGTAACTATCTTAATTTATTTTTAAAATTATTTGACTTCTTAAATGTTTTTAAAATAAAAATTTTTAGCTTCTTTTTAGCAGCTTGGAGTCTGCATAATCAACAACCTCAGTCAATTAAGGTACATATAGTTCGGTCAACTGAGTAGTCAGGGAGTCGAATATTAGACCCAACCTGATGCTAATTTAAAAATGTTTTCACCTCTTTTCTTCACTTCTTTCTGCAGTTTCTAGGCCATAACAGATGTGAAAAATTTTCCAAAATCATCCCAATGCTTCTCTTTGTAGTTTCAACCCTTTCTTTTCTAATTTTGGTGTTTAATTTATTTTAGAATCCTCCAAAGCTATCCTTTTAATGCAAAGTATGAACCTTGGTTCATACTTTTACCCTCATGCTTCTCAAATCCAAATTTGAACTTTTCATCTGATCTTTTTGAGTTTTCTACCAATGGTGGGATGTGGTGAATCATTAAGGCCAGGAGGCAAGTGAAAGGCTACTGACCACAATGAATTTCGTTCAAAAGTAATTCATGATCATGATATTTTGAATCCTACTAGCTTGCACAATTATGAGAAAATGGTGAACAAAAAGATTGTGGATGGAAGAATTATAATCTTTGATGATATACAATCATTTAGTGATAGAGCATTGTTAGGGCTATTGACTATGGTAGAGTCTAGATATTAGGTGCACCCTAGATTTGTTAAAATCTTTGATGCCTAACTCAATACAAATCCTATCAACCTTACCATTACTTATGAACTCAAAGGAAAAGTTATTGAGTTAAATCCTAAGTCTTTGAGCTAAGCCTTAAAAATTCCAAATGAGGCTATGCCTGTGAGATCATTTGAGGCTTTTGGTATTGACTTTCCTAAGCTTAGTGTATTCCAACATCTCATGAATGACCTTGAGATAGTTTTTCTCTAAAGCCTCCAACACAAAACTTACCTCTCAGAACTTGTACTCTTTACCACATCATTTCTACAAACTTTATTTTGGTCACAAAAATGAACTCACCAAAGTCGTCACATCACTTCTCTACTGTCTCCTTTTAAACACTAATGTTTGTCATATTATCCTCCATCGCATGATTGAAGTAGCTAGTGGACAATCAGGTAATGCATTACTTTATGGACGGATGCTCAAACACATTATTGAGCATTTTTTATGTTCCACATATTCAGAAGATTGATAGGCTAGAATTGAATATCCACTTTTACTTCAATGAATCAACTCTCAAGACAATGGGTTGTACACTAGTGAATAGTATTTGGTATGGTCAAGGGGTTGTGGCACCTTCTCCTCATCCAGATGAGGGTGAGCAACAAGAATTCACTCAAGTTGAAGAACACTTTGCAATGGAAAAAGATGTACCCTAAAGAAGCATCTTTATTTACTAAAAATATGATTGCAAAGATCTAGTAATAGGAATTTCGCAAATAGATTTAAAAGAAGTCTTGACTTGTTTTCCGAATTGACATGCTTCACATATTTTCTTTTTCAAATTTGACTTTTGGCAAACCTCAAACATGTTTTTTTTTTTTTTTTTTTGAAATTTTGAAAGTAAATGCATGCTAGTATGTCCAAGTCTTTTATGCCAAAGCTATGTTTCATTGTTTAAAACAAAAACATTGATTTTTCTTTAAATGTTTTTCAACATCAATTGTATAGACATTTTCATTTCAGTCACCAATGAACACAACCTTATCATTACAAACGTTTTCAATTCTAGAAGATTCAAAGGTAAAATTATATTTCTTATCACACAGTTGACTAATACTAAGTAAATTATGCTTCAAATTATCAACTAAAAAACATTTTCAATAAGATGAGAGGAACAGTTATGGATATCACCTATGCCGAGCATTTTGCCTTTTGCGTTGTCACCAAAAGTCACATGTCCTTTATTCTTCTTTGTCAAGTTAGAGAATAGTGAAAGGTCCTCCTCCATATGTTTTGAACATCTACTATCTAGGAGCCACTCTATTTTCTCCATCTTTGGTATCTACAAAAACAATTTTAATTCTTGACTTTTGGTACCTACATTACTTTAGGTCCATTGGTGTTAATTTTTTAAGCTTTAGGAACCCATATTTATTTTTGATTTAATATATACACTTTTCTTGATATAGCAATAAGATGCAGTATATCCATCTTGATTGCAATAAGTACATGCATATTTTGATTTTTGAGATCTAGTTAGAGCTTTGACAAAATATATTTTTGTTAAATTATCAACTTTCTCTTTTAAAGATGCATTCTCAATAGCTAAAGCATCACCCTTAGATTTTTCAATTTTTAAAATACCAATTTCTTCTAAAGGAGTTTCTATTTTCTTTTTAAGCATAGAATTCTTAAGAGATAATTTTTCATAATCGTCATTTAATTTATTAAATGCTCTAAATAATTCTATAACATCTATATCCTGGCATTCATCATCAAAAGAGTTAGGAGCACTTACCTCATCATTATCAATTGCCAAGAAGCCCATGTTGGCTACTTCCCTTGGCTCATCGTCATCGGAGTTTGGATTCAAGCTCATTCTAAGTAGCTTGAAAGACCTTTTTGAATTCCTTTTTTTTCTTGTGTTTCTTGTTTGCTTCCTTTTTGAAAGGGTAGTCAAGTCTTATATGTCCTAGTTTCTTATAGTTATGGCAAATTTCCTCTTCTATCTTTGACTTTTCTCCTTGTTCTTCTCTCCTTCTAGATCCTCTATTTTGGTTGAATTTTTGGGAGAACTTCTTGTATTTCTTTGCCAGCATAGCCATTTCTTCAAAGTCCTTCAAATTTAGGCTTTCATATTGTTCATTTTCGTCTACGTCATAAAGTATGGAAGCTTTCAAGGCTACACCTTTCTTTTTTTATCCTCTTCTTATACTTGTTTTTATCTTCTATTTATTTCATAAGTCATAAGAGAACCGATCACTCATCCAATGGTAAGGTTGGTAGGTCCATAGATTCTTCTAGAGTGGTTCTCCTGATGTACCATGAGCTTGGTAAGGATCTTACTAATTTTCTTACTAATTCACTCTATGTAAAAGTCCTATCAAGAGAGTTCAAAGGACTAACAATATATGTAAATCTATTGTACATATCACCAATGGTTCCATGGTCTTTCATTTTAAACATTTTATAGTCATGCAAGAGATAATTAATTTTAGTCTCCTTGACTTGATAGGTGCCTTTGTGTACAACTTGTAGAGTGCGTCATGTTTGTTGTGCCAATGTGCAAGAAGTGATTCTATTACATTTATTCATATCTAATGCATAATATAATATGTTTATCGCTCTAGCAGCCAATAATTTCTTTTTATCTTCGTCCTTATACTCTTTGGGTGTTCTTTTAGAACTAAAATCTTTTCAACTTCTTTCATTGGCATAAGTGGTCTATTTTCAACAATATCCCAAAGATCATAGTCAACAGATTGCAAGTAAATTGTCATTATATTTTTCCAATAATTATAATGAGTTCCATTGAAGAAAGGAGGTCTGTTTTCATTTTTACCTTCCAATTTTGAAAACTTTGAGTAGCAATACTCAAAATTGTGAAATCTTTTTCAAAAATAAGTTCAAGCTTCCCATTGTGATACCAATTATTAGCCCAAGAATAGTTACCCAAGAAGGAGGTGAATTGGGTTTTTAAAACTTTTTACCATTACTAGAAATTCTAGATTGATTGCTTAAGCAATAAATGCAAAAATAATAAATCAAGCAAATATAAAAGTGTGGAAGTGAAAAGATAAGAAAAGAGAAGCCTAAACGTTATTTATAATGGTTCGACAAAATGCCTACATCTATTGTCATCGAGCAAGATCTTGACTCAACTTCTTCCACTATTTCGGTTGTCTTTTCAACACAATCACTCTAAGTCTAATATGTTGACTTGCTTACCTGAGGCTCACCACAACCTCGTACAATTCGCCAATTTTACGGAGATTTGCTAACCAAAACAACCCTGAATTACACCAAGGCTTCGGAAACCTAATGCACTCATTTTACAATATTTTGAAAGTTTAATCTTAACACTTACAACTCCTAGAAATGCTTAGAATACAATTTTGAATGAACTAAAAGATGATTAAGCACACAATAAGCATTTTTAGCAAGTTTGGCTTAAGAATGATCACAAGACTTGTTGATCACATAGAGAATGATACAAAAATGATGATAGGTGTTCAGTGTCAACAAACTTACATTTGAGGTTATTTATAAGCTAGAATTCGAAACTAGCTGTTTATAGTTGTTGGAGGCGCATTTGCAACAGCTAGAAAACTAGTCGTTAGACTATGCGGTCAATTGCCATATACATGATGTGGTCAGCCGTGATGTTGCCAGAAACTTTAGGTTGGTGTAGTCGATCACATAAAACTATGCACGGTTGACCACGCCTTGGCAGCGGGCTTGGGCGTGAAATTTTGGTTTTAAAAATTAAGTTTAAAACAATTTAAAAAAATTTCCAAATCTTTCAACTGTGATATAGATAAATAAAATTAGTTATAAGTCTTGAAAGTAAATTATAAGTGGAAATAATTTAGAACAATATTTCAAGACATATTTTAAAATAAGTTTGAATGAATTAATATCCAAAATAAAACTTTTAAAATCAAGGATAAAAATCAAACTTGAGCCAATTAAATTTGATAAAAACTGTATTCATGTTCTAAAATTTTACAAGCTTAGAGATAAAACTTAAACATATTCTGCATGCTTGTTGATGCTTTTCTTCAATTTCAAGCTCTCGGTTATTTAATCCGTCTTCACATTGATTTCATCCGAGTTTTGATAATTTTCTTCCAAATATCTTGAGATGCTATAATATTACTTCTAAATGGCACTAAATACTGAAGATAAATCATTTAGTAATTATACAATTAATTGTTTGTTGTTATTATATATATATATATATTATTATTTGAAACATTGGGGCTAACAGCGGTTACGAAGGGGGAAGAGAGTGAAAGAAAGGCAAAATCCTTAAGTTTAGTTGGGGGCATTTTTGTCAACACACAAATGTGATTGTGTCATATTTTGCAATAGTTTTGGACATACGGCATAAGTCAATCCAGCTCTAAAATTAGTGGCTAACATAAATATCTCTTTTTGTACCCAATTAATTTGGGCCCAATTGCAGCTACATACTAGTAGATGTGTCAATTTGGGTCGCTCGACTCGGTCCGGTTAATGAAAAGGGAAGCCTAAGGACTCCTTATCTATAAAGAAATTGGGAATTTAAAAAAAAATTATCCAATTGGGCCAACCCAACTAGCTCGGTTATAGTTTGGACCTAAATCTTTGGCCCAACCCGGCCCAGCCCGGTTAGCCCGACTCAAATTTACAACTCTACACACCAGTGGAGAGAAAAAATTCTCCCTTATGGTAGCAATCCAATATTCATTCCAATTCCATCTTTGTCCTCTAATCAAGGAAAAAAAACGTAAATCACATTCATTTTTTTTGGTGTGTAGTCTACGTTTCGTCTTCATAATCGGATCTTCAATTCTCCATCATTACAATAATGAATAAAAAAAAATTACAAATAATTCCTAATTAATTAGAATTCCTCTAATATCCTTTCCTTTTCCAAGAAATACTAATGCGTTGCTTTGCATATGAATGGAAGTACAGAGGAGAAATTGTTCAAGCCACAATGGGATAACCTAGATAAGAAACATCCATGCCAATGCCAGATATTGAAGTCCTAGATGGAATAATTACATGACAAATGGTGGGCTTACTAAAGCCCTTTTAGGTTCCCTACATTTGTAAGCCAAGTTTACAGGGGTGAATTCTACTCAATAGGTTTGCAACAATTAGTATCAAAATCAATCCATATTTCGACCTCAAGTTGAAACTGTTGTATTAAAGGTCAGATTAAGCTGCCATAGGTGTAGCCCATCAGAGCGTCAAACACTAATAGTTAACCATCCCGTCTTTTTTTTAGGGAAATTCAAGCTTGCAGCTTATGGTTAAAGAAACACCGCAACAAATGGAGGTATTGGAAATGTATCCACTAGCGTCCATGTGGAGTTGTGACATCAATTTTCAAGTGTTAAAAACCAAGAGATTGAAGCAGCAGTGCATTGAAAAAAACAAATTCATAATTCATAACCCAGATTCCAATGGCCATAGAATACAAATCATGTATCCGCTCCAACATAGGAGCCTAGTACATATATCCAATTAAAAACTTTCAAAGGAGCTCCCATCGTCTCCAAAAGCAGCAGCAAAACCCATCCCCGCTTCATCTAAGCAGCATTTATCGCACCATCAGCATGGACTACGCTTCCATCATCCAGAATCTTGCCATTGACTTGAGTTCTCTGCCTCTGCACAAACAAAAGCACGAATCAGCGTTAGCTTGGAGAAAAAAAAGGTCTTGGCATCCTCGGAATATATGAATCAGATTTAACGTACCCAATCAGCAGGATCTCCTGAGTTCCCATTCAAGAGCTTGTGAGTCTCTTCTTTGGTCCTCCCATCTTTCTCTTTGGTGGTTACTGGTAGCAAGAGAGACCCAATTCCATTGCTCCGATCAGGCAGTTCTGCATGAAACACGTAATTGTCAACACAGCTGCTCAATAATGGCTAACTCAAAAAAAGATAAAAATAAAAATAAAAAATAAAACAATCGTCACCCGGAAGCTTTTTGTCAATAAAGAACACCACCAAATTAACAGTATACCTGCAGGAAATCATGTTGTTTAAATGAACAAATAATCGAGTGGGAAAGAAAGGAGGAAATTCGCTCTTTATCTTCATTCTCTTTCATTTTCCTTTTATTCAAATGGGAAGATAAAGAAATAAATACATAAAAACGATCCCTTAGCAGATATAAACGTTTTGACCATGTCACCCATACCAAGCAACAACAACATCAACTGAGTAATGCTTGCGCGAAGCCACAATCAAGAAACTCTGGATGATGGCAAGCAACCAAGCAAGCTGCTTTATACACCTGCAATCAAGTAGAATTCACGATCAGAAGAAGAAGCTCCATCAAGTGAGGATACATTCGATTAGGTAGCATTTTCAGAATAGACATCGAGCACGCTGTGCTGCATGAAAACCAGTATAATACCTGCGAGTGCCATACTTCTGGTATGTGAGCACGAAGACCAAAGTAAAGATCATGTGTGATGAAAAAATCAAATCACCACAACCATATATAACGCCATGAGGAACTGCATGAATGAACATGAGAAATAAGCAAGAACGTACTAAACCAGGCAAAAGCTAAAATAGCTGGAGTAAAACAAAGATCACTCACAGTTTATCAATAGGACCTCAAGAACGCTCTTTGGAGGTGGCAGCCTGGCAAGCTTTGAACCCTGTACGACAGAACACATTCTCAGCTTTGTATTCTTTTCTGCCTATATCTGTATTCATGCACGTGTAAAGACATAATTTTCTCAATCATCAAAAGAACAAAATGAAAAGAAAAGGCTACTCTGCCTCACAGGATACATAAAACAAAAAGAAACATACCTCACGGCAATGGTAATTCGGACCAGGAAGTTGGGTACAATAGAATGTGATTATTCTGAGCAATTGAGAAGCCTGTGGCAGAGGGGAAAAACAAAAGCCAAAAAAATAAAATAAAATAAAACAAACATAAACATTAGAATATTTTAAGAATTGATTCTGCTAAAATAAGCATCATGTTTGTTGACTGTGACAACCCGAAAAAGAGCAAGAAACTTGCTAGAATGACTATCCTACAAGCTAAAATGGGGAAAAAAATGACCTTTTTCATATTAACACTTAACAACCAAGTACCACTCTGTCGTGCAAGGTAGGAAGTGGTCATTCCATAGACATTTTGCAAATTAAAATTTTTGGAAAAGTCATTTTACTAATAATACTTTCTTATTAAGTCATTTTTGCAAATGGCTCTCAAAAAGCAGATGATGCATGCATTTTTTTTTTTTTTTTTTGAAATAATACTAAACTCACTTAGGGAGTATTTTTCCAGAATAAAGTTTATGAGAATTGAAAACTTCCTGTTTCACTTCGCGTACTAAAACTCCCATTCAAACACAGTTGATATAGAATCAAAATAGTTGATAGGGAATAAAAATACCTATTGACTTATTTCTCCTCGGCAAGAAAGTTGGAAAGAAAACAAAAATTTGCAGCAGCAGAGGAAGGAATGAACAAGATAAAAGAACATACATAGGCCCATCAAATGCCTTGTCAGATAAACAACTTTTCCATAGCAGGGTATTCTGCTATGATATAAACATGCTTCCTTCAACAGTTAGGAGTAAAAATAATTCCAGTCATGAAAAAAGCAAAGTCAAAAACTAGAAAACAGGCATTTTCTAATTTCTAGTTGAAAGCCAACTTCACAAATTACGCCACCAATGCCACTACCCAATTTTACCAAATTTCTCTTCAACCATCTAAATATAGGCCCCAAAAAAAATAAAAACTAATAAACAAAGTATTTAAGTACATATTACTTACAACTAAAAATGCCAGAACCCTGCACCATACTAGAACTGTGTAGATCTTCTTGCTCTTGAAAATGAAAGGATAGAAAGTCCACTGAAACAAACATGCACCAAATTAGCAAAAAGATTACCTAAGAATGAAGTTTTGTAATGATACTCTCAAATGCCACAAGCTTATTAAAATATGAAAAAGATTTGCTTAAGCATAAACTTTTCTGCAATTATCAGTGGCACATACAAAAAATATGATGGAATGTTGGCAATAGACAGATTAAAAAAAAAAAAATTTTGAAACCAAAAGCAAAATTAACAAACCTTACCAAGAAAAAAGATAAAAAGATAAAGGTGAACAAGGTCTCACTGATATAAGCTTTGTCCATCCCAAGCTCCTATTATGCACCAAACATAAATGTAAGAAGATCTTATAATAAATATACACGAATGCCCAAGAAAAACTACTCCGAACAAAAGACAAAGCAACGCATAACAAACTGAGCAATACCGGAAGAAGTATGAAGCCAACATCCTGGAGTGTTGGGCCTGGCCGATGTATGTAATGAACTCCTCGAGCTGCCAGACCATGAATGTACTGTGGGTGAAGAAAGATCAATATTTAGGACGTGCACGTCAGTTTAGCAACAGGCAAGCAAGAAGATAGAAAATGATATAAAACAAACCCTCCAAAAGTCAAAAGAAACGTTAATGTACTTATTGCAAGACGTTTTTAAACAGATGAAAGTTAACAAGCAAGCCATGACATGCCACAAAAATGAAGCAACCCTTGGACTTTGGAAGAAGGAAATGCTGGAACCAATTCAAAGAAACAAAAGAGGGGGGAAAAGTTCTACATGTCAAATTAATGTTTTGTCAGTTTCCAAATAAAAAGGTAAATAAAAAATGGGAATCTAGAATGTGCAAGGACATTCATTAAGGAAAAACTTCTTGTTAAAGCGTGGCGACCTATGTGCATAGAACTTCAACTTCTGCCAAAATCATAGACCTCTCAACAAAAGTGAAAGTAACCTTTTACCAGTTTGTACTTCAAAAATGTTCTTGATGAAAACAAAGCCTGCAATTTTATATATGAAATTGACCAGGCCTACAAATCAAACACAATCCTAAAACCAAAAACAAAGATGCTCTAGTTTAACAACTTTCCGACAACAATTCAAATAACGTTTTCCTCTGATCGGAATCTCAAAAGCAAGACTTTTCCAGCTTCTTAAGAAGCAAAACTTTAGACGGACACTGAAAGAACAATATCCATGCTTGTAGAGCAATGAATCAGAATAGGGAACCTGAAAAACGAGTCCAGCTAAAAGATATTTCCAATTCCCAGCAAGAAGATTGAGTTCTGTGGTTGTCTCTGCACAAATTCTCTTCCATAGCTTCACAGCAAAATAAATAAATGAATTAAAGAACAAAAACCCAAATCAGTCATGAGCACAAAAAGCAGGCAGAAGAAGATCTTTAGGGCCTAGCCATAAATGCAAAGATGGTTATAAGTCCAAATCCAGGAAAGGAAACCAAAAAAAAAAAAAAAGAAAACCACCTTTGACGACTCGCGACCAATGTAAAACGTCATCTTGTTCTTCTCTTGTCTGTGTAACCACCACTTCCATATTACTTCACAACCAAACTCTTTTTAAGGTCAACATCGCTCATCACCCAAATTCTCACCCTCAAAAATATTTTCCCCCAACAACCAATTTTAAAAAATAAAATAAAAATAAAAATCGACAATTTCTTCAACCCAGAAAAGGATCAAAACCCGATTTCAGTCACGAGATCTGAATCAAAGCCCACCAAGCGATTATTAAGGGGAAGCGAAGAAAAGGGTCTAGATGTACAAGAAAGGGGTCGTTTAACAATTCAAAACTACAAGCACGAGCAAAATGAATAAAAGGGGTTTTTGCGAATTTTTTCTTTTAATATTCTCTCTGGGCCTTTGGGTCTTTGTTCGTACTATATGTATACGAGTCCAACACGGAGAACAAAACTAGATGAATGAACTTGTAGAAGAGGGTAATTTGCTTTTATTATCAGACGACGAAATAAGAAAGATCGCCGCTTTTGGTTGTGCCAACGCGATTGCTACGCGAACGAACCAAACCCCTTTTTCCCTTTTTTTTTTTTTTTTAAATTTACAATTTTCATTATCCCGCGTTTGTATCTGACGATGCTATTGCCAAGAAGTTAAACGCGACACCAAGGAAAGGAATCCAAGATGTGGTATCTTATTTTTTTTGGTTGTTTTTTTGACTTTTTTTACTTAAATTTTCACACATAAATAAATTGTTAAAAGTTTGTTTTGTATCATTTATTTAAAGTGAAAACTTTTTTGAAAATACGTTTGATAACATCATTTTTGTTTTTTATTTTTTAAATTGTTATCAAATTTTTTTAAATGATGGAAACAAAAATTCCTTGTTCCTAAAATTTTTTTAAACAAAAATCTTAGATTATGGTCAACCAAAAATTTACTAAGGTCGCCAACTATTGGGGTTGGGCTTGTAGATCGAACTCACGTGTAGGTCGGAACAGCTAGCTTGACACAATATTGGGCCTGGGCCAAAGTAGGTCTAACTGACGGAGTGGACTCACTGTCAAGGTCGAGCCAACCTCGCAATTGGGACCAGAATAACAGATCGGACTTGTCATCGTGGTCCGATCAATGAGTTGAACACATTATCAAGGTTAGGATGGTAGGTCAGACACATTGCTAAAGTCAGGTCAGCGGGCTCTAGGATCGGAGTTTGGTTCTAGGACTGGGATCAAGGTTGGGTTTTAGGACCGAGGTCAAGATCGGGCTCTAGGATAGAGGTCAAAATCAGGATGGGGTTTTAGGATGGAGGTCAGTTTCTAGGGCAAGGGTCCAAGTCTTGTTTTGGGACCGGGATTGGAGTCGGGGCCAGGTTCTAAGAACTGAGTCAGGTTTAATGTCAAGATCTAGGACTAGGGCCAACATTAGGATTGAGGTCCGAAAAGAGACTCCAAAAAGAGAAACTCAAAAATATAGGACCTTTTATGTCAACTAGTATTTTATCAAAATACAATAAGCCCTAGAACAAACTTACTTTTACTGACCATTAATTTATTAAAAAATGACAAAGACATCCTTGATTACAGTGACATAAAAGTTGATCAAAGTTTGACCCTTAAATTTTTTTAAAATATCCAAAACGTTCTCCATGCATCTAAAACGATTTAGCTATACACATGTCTATAAAAAAAGACACTTTTATCCTTATTTAATATCAAAAAAAAAGTTTATTTGATTTTTATACACATAGCAACTGTAATTATCACTCTAACAATATAAAAAAAAATCTTGTTCTTTTTTTTTTTCTTTAAAAGTCCTTTTTAGTAGTAAGATTATTGAACAATTTACTATTTTAGCATTTGGAAATAATAAAGATTTCCTCCATCTAATAAAATAGTATACAATATAAAAACATATCTACCTTGTAACATAAAAACACATCTAACCCAAATACATCTAGAAGCATCATATAGTGCAAATAAGTCATAACATGAAATACCAATTATATAGTTCAAAATAAGTCAAGATGCAAAGTTGAGGAACAGTTGGCGCTCTTTGACTCAAATGATTCCCGATGTCATATGGTGTCAGGAGATTATGTTAGGATTTGTATCCTAAGTTGTTAAACATTTTTATTTAATGGACGTTTTGATACTAATAAAAATTAATGTTAAATTACATGTTCAATAAGAAATTGTCCTATTTACTTTCATATCGTTGTTTATATTAAAAAGCAAAAAAAAAAAAATTTGTACTTGTTATACTAAATCTTGAGCAATGCATTTTATGGGGTTTGTATATAGAAAGATATGATTACAAAAGTAAAACTCTATAATGATTGTTCGTAGCTTATGATGTAAAGCTAGTGACTTTATTCTTCATAAAATTGTAATCGAGATCCAAGCACAATTGGGGAGGTGATTTATCTTGACCCGTACGAGCAAGTAAGGCTCCATGGTAGACACATTGATGTATGGATCTAAACAAAGATTATGCATTAGATTGGACCTAAAGTGTTAATTAATTTATTAATAATTCTATTTACATATACCAATTCACTTTGTTAACCACTTATGTTTAATCTTAATCATGAAGTAAGTTCATGACTATGTGTTTATAGCTTATGTCTTTTGATACCAAAGGCAAGAACTCTAATTATTGAAGGTTCTATTTGTTGATATGTTGGAGATAGAGCCTATATTTGAAAAAAGCATAACTTACAAATACAAATTCTATTATTCAAGTAGTTGAAAAAAGAATAAGGGCTTAGTCATCTGGATACATATGGTAATCAAATAATTCCCATTTATATTTGTTATCAATAGAGTTTTTCCAAATAAGAGAAATAATAAAACTTTGTAATAAAATAATTAAGAAAGTAACGTGAAACTTGTCCTTAAGTCAGCTGTAGATAACTAATAGGGATACATATAATGTGAGCAATCATAGATAAAATTATTCAGAGTCTTCCAAAATGGTGTATTATTAGAAATATAGCTTTTGGGTCTATAGTGGAATGACACCAAAGTTAATGATTAACAAACAATAATTGGGTGTCATTTTATTTATAATATAGTATATAACCATTAGATTATAAGGCTAACTCAACAACATTGGTTACAAATCAAAAGATAGTCAAATACTATAGGTAACATAAGAGTTATTTCAGTTTAGGCATATTGGGCCTCAACTAGGCATGCACAGCCATCGAGTTAGATGTTGGTGCGAGGATTAGTTCGATTGGACTGCATGTGGTGCCCGCTACATTATTATTTTAGGAAATTAATTGTTTAATTAATTTTTTAAGAAAATAGTTATTCAAATTAAGTTTGAGATTTTAGATAATTAATTATTGATTTAAATAGTTAGTTTAAATCCTGGTTGAATTTAAATTAAGGATAATACATCGTTCATAGTTATTTAAATTAGATAATTTTCATCATGATATTATTTTAATTTAAATTAGAATTATTTGAATTGAAAATATCCTAGGAAATTCAAAGTTTCCCAATCTATATGGGAAACAAAATTGAGGCTATACAACTAGGTGCAGTTGGCAACAACTACAAGGAGTTTTCCTATGGGTGGAGTGTTCAATAGAAAATTCCCCTAGGGTAGAGGCATGCACAGTAAGAGAAAAGTTTTCTAAGTTTTCTAGTTTGAATATAATTCCTCGTACAACATTCTATAGACAGAGATGTTGGGTCTCTATATTTTCTTTAGACTGTCTAAGTGCAATTCTAGAGAGAGATTTAATTGCTAATCATTAGCTATTGATTTTCCTAAGTACTTTAGTGGTTGGAAGGAGAAACCCAATAGTGAAGACTCGCTACGTTGTACCCACACATATGATAATCTGCTAAAGAGAATAACATTGAAGATCCAATAGTAGAGATTCACAAGTTTTCATTTCTAGAGATAAGTTTCTATCTCTAAGAGATATGTATTAAATTAGGTAATAATTTATTGTTCATAGTAACATGAGGCATTCTCTTTATAAAATTTTAAGAATTTTGCTATATAAAAATATTTTTATTTTTCCAACAATTGGTATCAAAGAAAACTCATGAATATATTATAAGTATAAATTATATAATTTGTTTGATCTCTTTTTGCATTGAATGTTGATGTCGATAGTTAGCACCCTATGTTTTTTTATATTTTTATTTTTTTGTTATTGTCAATTGTTATGGTGAATAATTAATTAAATTTTATTTAATTAATTTTTATTACTAGTTATGGTTCCTTAGAGGTTAAAAGGATGTATCTAGCATTTTTCATGGTATCGTAATAGGATGTGGTCTATTATCATTGTGTAGAATTTTTTTTACTTTCTTAGAATCCTTTGTAAATTGGTAATCGTATAGGTTTTTTTTGTAAAATAAATTTGAAGATGAAGATATAGTGTGCTATGAATTGGAGTAATTCTTAAATTTTTTTGCACTATTTTCTATTTTTTTTGTACATAGACCGATAACACCCATCAAGACCCAACACAGCCCCAAAATCACAAGTAAACCTTGAAACCTCAATCTCGGAACTTGACCTTGACCCGAGCCTCGACTGTGGACTTGAACTTCATTTAGAACTCTATCTTGACCCTCATACCTAACCTAACCCTTAAACTCAATGCCAACCACGGCCTTGGAACCTTAACCCATCCCTACCCTAAAATACAAACCCTACCACGACACTTGACCTGACCCTGAAACCTGACCCTAGAACCCGAACCTATTCTTAACCTCGAACCCAACCCTAATCTCAGAACCCAATCTCATCCCCAACCTCAAAGCTCGACACTAACTCTGATCCTAAGAATGACCCTAACCTAAAAATCTAACCCACAGCTTGTCTCAAAACTCATACCTAGTCTCAACCTAAACCTTGATCTCGACTATTGTATTAGACCTAGACCCCGAATCCCGTCCTTGGTTCTAATGTCTAACATCAACCTTAGACGTGGAACTTGACCCAACCACAACCCTAGTTTAGAAACCTGAACTTGACCCCAATCTTGAAACTTGGCCTCTACTCCATTGCCCAACTTGGACCCCAGTGCTAGTATTCAACTAAGCCCCTATCCTAAAAGTCAATCCGTAGTCCTGAAACTTAATACTATCCCATCCTAGAACCTGACACCTGACCCTCGGTCTTGGTTCTGGAACTCAATCACAAGAATTGCAACCTTGAATCTTGTCTCTAATCCTAAATCTCAAATTCTTTCCCAAAGTTTCGACCCTAAAGTTGAGTGATGTTAGAATCATGACCCAAAGTTTCTATGTTAAAAAGTTTAAATATTAAAATAATATAGTAAAGTGGTAAACAAATATTATATAATGTAGTATAATATATTGTAAAATAAACAATGTGTTATGTAACAATAATATAATATAATAAAATATAATATAATATAATACAATACAATACAATTCGACACGCTAAACACATCCTTAATGCTCAATTTGGCAAACATATGCACTCGAGACATCTCTCATCTCTCTACATACAAAAGAGGGAATGCCTCTTGTATTTCAACCATAAGTCGAGTAAATCTAATGATTCAATATTACTTCTTTTTTATTTTGTTTGATGCACTAGCTTAAACTGATCCAAGCTTTTTCCTCTTTTTTTTTTGACACCTCATGCTTTAAGTTTGCATCTTTACAAATTTATAAAGCTAGCTCCTCTAAATATTATTAACAAGTTTATAACAATAATATTGGTTCAATATTAACAAGTTTATAGTAATTTCACCAATTATCTTTCTCTATTCTTAGAAAACACTAATTTTCGTTCTCATAGAATATTATAGTACGACACAAAAATTATCTTCATTCTATATATATGTCTGTACACTCATAGAATATAATTTAAAAATTAAATAACCAAAATCAGAAAGTTGTATATTCATATTGACTCCACATTTACTAAATTAGTTATAAAAATTGTAATTTTGTAGTTTCATTAATAATTTTGTGAGAAAATATGCATGTTTCAAAACTATAAAATGAGGATAATTATTAATATTAAAATATTGTTGATCATATGGACGTGCCTGAAGCTAGTAAAAGAAGAAGCCGTGAAACTTTTAATTGCCGCCAAGAATTATCAAAGATTCCACTAGTCATTGCATTCATTTTGGTCAACATGTTTCCTTTACCATGTACTTGGTCAAAACGTGAAAGGTTTGACTACATCGCACACCAAGTTTTAAAATTCTTGTAGAAACCATCAATAATGGGAGCCCACCACAAAATCTGTTCGAATTCAAGTAAACAACCGAAGTTGTTTGGAAAAAAAAAAAAATGAAAAACCTCAAATTTTGAATTTAACGAACTAAAATAATAACTGAAAGATGGAGGAAAAGCTATTTAAATTCAAATCGTAGTCTTTTTGCTTGGATACGAGCAACCTTCTTATCTGTTAAGAGCAAAACTTAGAGATGCAACAATGGGTCAGTACTGGCTTCTGGCCCGTCTTGATATAATGATGGGCCAGACCAATACGGCCCGCCACTGTTCAATATACGGCCCGACCCATAAATATTAGTGGGCTGGGCTGGGCCAACATATATAAGCCCATGGGCTGGCTTAGTACTGCCCATGAAAAATCATGGGCCGAGCCGTGCAGCACTTTTAGGCCCATTATGGGTCGGCCCCTCTCGGCCCGTGTAAGGCCCATACAGTCCCATAATGGGCTAGCCTACCGAGGGCCTATTGTGGCCCAATATCACTTATAATTTTTTTTTAGTTATTTTGTAAGCATTTTGTATATAATTATCTTAATTGTACTTTTTTTTTCCTACTAAGGTTTTGTCCCGCTGAGTTTTCCTTAGAAAGGTTTTTAATGAGGCAATCGTAAATAAAATATCCACTTTCATAGTACCATTGACTATTCAAACTTTTATATTTGTTAACTTGTTTAAAAATAAAAAAATAAAAAAAATAAAAAATTGCATGTTTAGATTGGCTAGTCCATCTAAACCCACGATAGGCCAAAATGGGCATACCCATCCTAACTCGTATATGAGCTCGAATGGGCTAGTCCTATAATACCCCCTTGTAGACGTCACAGATGTCTTTACATTCATTCTTATTATCATTGTTTAAAACAAACCATTTAAATAAAGTAAAGTTTATTAAATATATCCCAAGATGCATACATACATTTTTTTAAAAAACTAAACACAAATATTTCAGAACCTTTTATATTTATTTAAATAGTTCATCAACACCAAAATAGTAAGAACATAATTTAAATAATTGTTAACACAACCTTTACAATCTGTTTGAACAGTTCGGTAGGCCGAACTTCGAACACCGGCAGGCCGAACATGGCCGGCAGTTTGAACTTCAACCACCAGCAGGCCGTCCAAGGCTCTACAAAACCAGGGTTACTAAGATCGGCAAGCCAATACAGAGTAATCGGTAGGCCGATACCAATAGCTACAGTCCGATCAATAATGATCGGAAGGCCGATTATTTGCAAAATAAAGAAAACATAGAATAAGTCCTATTACATCGAAATACGTGAAGTAAACATATACAGAAATTAAAAAAAAAAACATAGTTCATAAACTTTAAAATTCTTTCTTGGCGCTCTTCTGTTTTCAATCCATCATTCCTTGCTCACATGCACGTACTTGTCCTCCTCATCCTCTGGCTTCCTTAGGTCTTGCAACCCCTGCAAGGAATTAGTGACATGGATTGTAGAACTAGAATCAATCCACCATGTGTTATGCCCAACATCAACCATATTAGATTCATAACAAACAAGTGAGAATTGAGTACCTCTTTTATCAAGCCATTTCTGATATTTAGGACAATCCTTCTTTATGTGCCCTTCTTTTTCCAAAAAAAGCACCTAGATTCCTTCTTGATATTAGCTTGTGTAGGTAGTTTGCCCTTTCCCTTATTTTTGGCTTGCCCCTTATTCTTCCCTTGAGTTGCTAGATGCACACTTTCTCCCGCTTCCATAACAAGCCTTCCTTCTTCCTGAACACACATGGTCATCAATTCATTGATAGACCACTTATCCTTATGTGTGTTGAAGGATATTTTGAAAGCTCCATGTTGTTGTGGGAGAGTGTTAAGGATGTAGTGCACAAGGAAAGTTTTACACATCTCAACCTCAAGAGTCTTTAGCTGAGCCGTTATATCCCTTATTTGTATGATGTGCTCACACACACCATGAATTCCGGTAAGCTTCATGGATGAAAACTTCATTATTAAGGTGCTTGCCAAAGCTTTGTCTGGTGTAGCAAACTGCTCATCAATTGCCTTCATCAAAGCTCACACATTGTCATATTGCTCCAATGAACCATATATGCCAGCCAAGATCTTGGTCTTTATGAACATTACACAGAGGCGATTAGATCGCTCCCATTTTTCAAAACGATCAAATCATCTGGTTGGCTGGTCTCTATAATGGCAGGTGGTTCATCCTTGTGGATAGCAAAGTCAATGTCTATTATGCCTAAATGAAGGAGAATTCTCTCCTTGCACACCTTATAGTTATCACCCTTAAGTTCAGGAATGTCACATTTAAAATCAAAGTAGTTCACAGTTTGCAAAGCTACATAATTAAAAACATGCATGCTTCTATTACCAAATGGAGGCTACAATACTTTATGACATGTTTACCAATGTAAATCATGCATTAAAATATGAATCAAATGACATAAAAATTGCGTATGGGCTAAATTTTTAATGCAAATAGATTCATATATCCTTATGATGACACTATCAAATTATATACCCTTTTCTTAATTCCTATGGGTAAATTAAAAAAGATAATTTGATACATCATCCTAACTAATCATATTAAATATAATATAAATTCCTGTAGGATAAAATTTATTATATTACATATGATTAATCACAATTTAATGCCCTTTTACCATATATGATTTAAACACTTAATATAATTTTGTATAATCAAAGATGCTGTAACCATTATCTAATTATTCAAAATTATATACATCACTAGACATTTATTCTAAAATTTTGCTCATAAATAAATTGCATTTACTTAAAGCAGTAAATAAATATGAACAAAGAACCAATAATTTATGTACCAATGTTCATTATGCGTAGATTAAAATTATACATTTAAAAACTTAATTTTAGGACAAAATTTGAATGTACTAAATTATTTAACTTAATATTTCATGCATAATTTAAATCACAAATTACACATAATGAATATTATATGTACATAAATATACAAAATTATATCCACACCACACTGTATAATGTTCATAACAAACACCAAAATCATGAATATTCAAAATTATGAATTTTTTTTTATAAATTTATTCCATAATATGAAAATTTTCATAAAAATACCAAAATTGTGAATATTATGAAAATCTCATAAAATTATAAAAACTTAAAATTTTATGAAATTTTCCTCAAAATATCACTTTATGAAATCTGAGAAAATATTAAATTTTTTTTTTAATTTTTGGGTTTTTTTTTTTTAAATTTGCTTCCCATTGAAAACGACATGTCGTTTTAAGCATTAAGCCCAAAACGACGTGTCGTTTCAGTAGCTAAAACGCAGCCTGCCAACAGTCCAAACGACATGTCGTTTTACTCCTTAAACGACATGTCGTTTCATTACACTAAAAACAATAATTCTCTAGCTGAAACAACATGTCATTTTCAGTCTCAATACCTGAAAACAACGTGTTGTTTTTTGCTGGCAAAAGACGCCCTTCTTAGCCAAAAACGACACGTTGTTTTGGCTGATTCAAAGCCAAATGACTTGTAGTTTTCATATCGTCTTCAACCTCTGACCTGGGTCAAAATGACCCGATTGACCCAAATTTTGACCCGATTTCAAACCCAGCTTATTTTTCACCATTCAGACACCGTTTTCGACGTTTCAAATAGCAAAATTCTTAGAAATCGAGTGTCTAAATGATTTCTAATCTTAGTTTCAATTCAAAAAAGCTAAATTCAAAAATCCAAAAATCAAAATTTTTTTAAACGGGTATGTGTTCCATAACTATATCCTCCAAAATTCCCAAAATGCAAGACAGAGGTATAAACCCACTTGGATACCAAATGTAAGTTTTAAATTCGATTTTAACATGCCAAAACAATATGCATATCGAAATCATAAACGGAAGCATATAAAACATACTCTAGCCATTGCTTGAAATGCTGCAATTGTCAATAGTCCAATATTTTGGATATTTGTATCACTCAAACACTCAAATGCGATGGTGTATAAAACTAGATATGAGAGAGAGGTGATAGGGACCAAACTGAAAATGTTCAATCATATGAACAAAAAAAAATTTCTTTTTCTCTACCTTTAAAAATCCTTCCATCAAGGATTTTTTATACAGCTTTAAAAAATGCAGTTACCATGGTTTATTATTATGATTTAATTGAAACATAAATATGAGACCATTTATATAAAACCGTTAAGGTGATTAAATTGGTTTCAATTTAAAATCATTGGTAATACTAATGGTCACATCAACAACTTCAAATGTTTTTGAATTTATATAATTACAAGAGTAAAGAATTTATTTGTTGCTTTTCTAATAATTTGATTGTATTTTAGTTATTTGATCCTAAGTTTTTCTTTTTCTTACAAATCAATGGAATCAAATAGTTCTCATAATATGTTTATATTAAACAACAAAGTTTGAAATAAAAAAATATAATTTTCGAGAAGAAAAAAACCGTGTACACAATTTGTAAGTTTTTCTTTTTCTTTTTTTTTTTCCCTTGCAAATCAATGGATTCAAATAGTTTTTATAATACGTTTATATTAACGTAAAACAAAATTTGAATGAAAAGAATATGAATTTTGAAGGAAAAAACCATTCACTTTTTTGTAGAAAGGCTTTTTAACAATGAAATCCATCTCTATTTTTGGAAAAAGAAGCACATAATAATTTTTTTAAGTGGAGTGTGGAATGAGTATTTCTTTGAGTACTTTTGTCATTCAAAGTAATTCTATTAATAGGTAATATAATAATAATAAGAAATTTTATTAAAAAAAGTGTGCAAGAAAAAGAATGAGGATGCCAATAGACACCCCTTAAGAATATTGTGTATATTATTTGTACTATCTAAAAAATTTAGGGAATAATTTAAAATGATACTATAAATAACAAAGTTGATTTAGAAACTCCTACAAATTGTTAAAAAAAAAAACATTAATGCCTTCATCGACTTCTTACAAATGACCTCAATAGGTCTTTGTTAGAAAAAAATAGTACGTAGCAAAATTTTAAAATTTTTTGTATCAAAGTATTTTCCAAAACACAAGTTTGACACGCTATATGCATAAATTAACTAGACCTTACAACCTTGTAAATGCTGAAAAGCTTCCACAATCAGTGCAGAGAAGTAACGTTTTAGAAGGACCTCAACCAATTGGCCTTCTTTGCTATTCTCTATCCATAATCGAAATGAGTGTGGGCTCACATGTACAGCTCTTCCACTAGGTGACTCTCCTTCCAACTAATTGAGAGAACCCAAAGCTAGTGTTCGTGATTTGTAAACAAGAGCTCTTAGAGAGTTTCAGAATCTCACCAGCAAAGTTTCATTCTTAATCTTTCAACTGATCTAAATAATAATGAGACTTGCTCCCTTTTTTATAGAGGTTGGGTCCAGGTGTCAGTCCTTATCAGATAATGTCTTAAAATTCAAATCAGAATTAAATTCGGATCAATATCTGATGAAATCCGCGTAAAAATGCATGATTTTTTTATCGCGAGATCGGCATGCCGATCTGTTTAACCGGCATGCCGAACTTACCCCATCAGCATGCCGAACTTGAGAATTGGCATGCCAAACTGTCAATAAAAATCTCAACAAATCTTTTATTTTTCACTCGAGATTCTATAAGATAATGTCTCAATTTTAATTCAAATAACCCAATAGAGAAGTTATCTTATTAAAACAACTTTATCAAGATAATCTCTAGGAAAATAAATGAATTCCTAACAATTCTACAAGTTTATCTTGATTTAATTTATTCAAAATTAAATCAACTGATAAACAGACAAGAATTATCCAATCCCAATAATTCAACAAGTTTATCTTGAATTAATTTTGTCACAAAATTAATTCAACCGATAAATAGACATAAATTATTTGATTCTTTCAAATTTCAACCAATTTAATTAATCTGACATAAGTCACCAATTATTAGAAAAGCACGCTGTATTGTTATAGGATTTTGTAAGCTAGCAAAAGGGACCAAATGGACCTATATAGCTCAAGCTTCTGATAATTATGAAACTCAATATCCCATATATACATTTCATAATTGTTAACTCCAACGCTACTCTACTAAAAGCTTGAAGTTGTACTCTCGAATTATATAGAATTACGAAGCCCGAGTAGCTAAGTCTCCATGGCATATTATAGTGTATCGTATCCCTATAGGATTATCCATAACCGGCTTAAGGACAAGTTTTGTCTTATCTTTCTGATTATTTTTATCTTACCTTCCACTATCTCACCATCAGAAGACTTATCATCCAAAGACAATATACCATTCGGTTACACCTATGTATCCAAATGGTTGAGCAGTCCAGTTTGTCAATTATAGGATAACGCATATTAGAGAATATTATTACTCCTAAAGAGGAGCTATGGATTCCATATCTATGAATAACAGATCTACGCTATCAAAAGTCATGCCTCCAACGTACCGACATGCATACCATTATTAAAATGTGGGTGTCACCCTTTGGTACATCAAAAAACATAAGTCCAGACAACGGGCCAACTATTCATTTTAGGATTAAGATACAATACACATAATTATCTAAAGTGATCGATTTGTCAAGATAGAATTATTAATCCAAATCAATTCACTTTATGTCGCGATCCAACACATCGACACCTATGACAACATGCCAATGTTTCTTTTCACGGAGTCCACCTCCAATGGTCAAGACAAACCATTTCCCAATAGGGATATAAATAACATAATAATCTTTACATGAATAAAGCGCTCAACTTTATTCCCTCGATTGTGGATCTTATGATTTAGACTGTCACCTCAAAAATCATGCCTTTTACATAATCTATCCATTATATACTCAATTCTTAAAGGTTTAGACTGATAGTCTCAGACTATTGTTTGCTTAACATACATTCACCAAATATGAACATAAAGAGGAAAAGATTTGGTATATAAATAATAAATAAATTCTTTACTGATAAAAATGTCTTCAAAAACATATTATATTTTTACTCCTTAAGGCATATACGTCTAACAGTCTTGTACACATTGCGACTAATTATCCATTGAAGTGAATTGTTCATTTTTAACTATCATTTTACTATTCAAAAAATTATAGATAAGTATCATATAATTTGTATTTTGTTCATGATATCCTCTTCCTAAGTGAAAAAAAATTAAAATAAATCATATTTTAAACAAATTTTTTATTCAAAAAACCAAATGAATACAAGGATTTAACTATTCTAAATTTACATTAAGGAAGATCAGCAGTAGATATATGTAATATTCTTTCCATTCAATCAAGAGAATATATATATATATATATATATATATATATATATATATTTTACCTCAAGCGTCGCTATTAGACCTTAACCCTCTAGACTTGCCGACGAGCTTCAATGGCTCACATTGATAGAGATCGGATCTGTCATATTTATCATATTTGACGAAGAATCAAGTTAACAGAATAAAAGGATAAGTCGTTGCCATGAGTGGTTTGAGCGGAGGAATGAAGAGAGAAGAACATGGGCTTACGCTTTGTTCATACTTGACAATGAATCAACTTTGTACATATTTATAGTCCTATATTGTATACATGAAGAATTTATGTACATAAGATGCAATTTTTAAAGGACTTGATATAAATTTGTAATACTAAGGCTTAAAATGCTTTAAGTTATATAATTTTATAAGAATATTTAATTATTTTTAATATGATATTGTTTATGCCCTGACGTAATTTCATATAGTGAAACGTTCAATGACGCTTCAACGACGTCCATGTGCCCTAATTAAAATTTATGATTACATTCAATGAGTTTCAAGAACCTTTTTATGAGAGAAATAAATTTTAATACATAGTATACTTAAAAAATGACAACATAAATATCTGTATAAAATTAAACTTATATATTAATGATATATAAATAAGTGGAGATATAAATAAGTTAAAAGAAATGTGGTACAATATATGTGTATAATTTTTCCTTCTGTAACATATTCAGATTTATAAGATTTATATTTATATATTTGTTGCTTTTCGTTTTTGTAAGAGGTGAGATTCTGGTTACTATATGTTTGCAAGTTTAATTTTTGAAAAGTGACTAATATTTTCGAGCTGTATCACCAATGGAAAAAGTTATCGTTTATGACTTGGTCAAATTGAAACTATTTAGTTGATTAAATTGTTTTATTTGTATTTTGAATTTTTTTCTGTTGGGATATTAAAATCCTAAAACTTAATAGAATTAGAATTCCACCTAGTGTGTGTGTGTGTGTGTAATCGTAGTGCTAGGACTGGCACTTTCATTTACGCCCACACTTTGATTTCTGCAAAATTCTTATATTCTTTCTGCTCTCAATTCTCACACTCACAGACACCCAACCGAAGACGACAACATTAGGGGGAAAAAAATAGAAAAAGAACATATACAGCTTACCAAGTATATTAACGTGTTTTTAGCGTATAAAACCGTTGTTTGAATCTCCTTTAGGTAAAATTTATTGATTGATATATATATATATTTTTTATGCTTCTTCATCACATGTTTTTATTTTGTTTGTTTTCATGGTAAATATGATGGTATTAGTACAGTTTACGTGAAAGGAAATATTGAAAAAAATATATATACTTATGTGAAGAAATTTGTAATCTAGGATTCACGAATTCTTAAAATTTATAAAAGATTGAATTTTTATGCCTTTTTTTATATATAATGTGCGTTGGTATATTAGTAGTGTTTTCTAAAGGTTTTAGATCAATTGACAATGTTATTGAATAAATATTGATTTTAAAGTAATGGTTGCCTGAAACATTAGAACAACTGTCAAAATGCAAGGTTGAAAAGTTATTGAAATGTAAAACATGATTTGGATGTTATTTTGATCCTAAATTTTCATGATATGATTTTATGTTGGTTTCAATGATATGAAATTTTTATAGAATTGTCTACGTAATTTATAATTCTATATGAATTTTTATTTCAAACTTACTGCTGTGAATTTTCTATTATGACCTGATTGTACTGATTCTTATAAAAATATAAATAAATACTTTATATCCGAATTTGACCCAAATAAAATATATACGAGTTATTAAATATGTCTTCTAAGTTCATACGAAATTTGAGTTCCTAAAAAGTTTTATATTATTACATAAACTTTTGTTTGATCATGATTGTTTGATTTTTTGGAAAATCTAGACGTCTTTAATATTGATTTTAAAACTAATAAAATCTACCTATATGATGCTTCATAATTTGAGAAAATTTTATGATGATAGTGTTGAAAAATGAGTACGTAATAGAATTTTAAAAATTTTTAATATACCTTTTTTCATAAAATGAGTTAGAGATACTATATAATAAATTAATAATAAATCTTTGTACCTTTTGCAAACCAAAAATTGCACCCATGACAGAACAATTATTTCAAAACTGCTACATGAAAATCGCTACTAAAAGAGCCTCAACTGACTGGTATCTTGATATTCTCTTTTCTACGATCAAAATGGAGTAGACACATGTCATTCAACGTTCCTTCAATAATCTCTCTTTCTAACCATAAGAGAAAACCAAGAATTTTCGTTCTTGATGTTAGACAATAACTCTATAGGAGTTACGAAGTTTCTCTCTCTAGAAGACTCTATCTAAATCTCTCAAGTAATCTAAATAACTATATGAATACATTTCTTATTTATAATGGTTGGTAAAGCATTCATATCATATTGGGCTTTAAAATTCGATTCTGAATTGTTAACTGATGAATGAGTATTTTATTGACAAATCAAGTAATTCTTTAGCTTAAAAGTTATGAAAATCCTCAAGCATTTGTGTCATTTTTTTGGTGTTATTTTCGAGGAAATTAATAAACTAGGATTTTGTGGGACTTTTGGCATCAAAAATTGAGTTTTGAAGCCATCAACAAGTTACACTACTAGAAATTTGAGATTATACTATCCTCATTTAACGACCTTTTTTAAAAAACCATCAGGATAAGGGAGAAAAAAATGCAAGGAGTTCACCTAAGAAGACCAAAACTATCGTGGTAGAATGCAACTTCTTTCATGACAGTTTTTAGGAAAACCGTCATGGTAGGTTATGTTATATGCGACGATTTTAATAAAAAAATCGTCATCTAAGATGATACTTTCTATGATGGTTTTTCATAAATATTGTTGTAGAAGATACCTTAAAATCCCTATTCCAGTTCAATAATCACACACGAATTACAAACTTAGCTCTCAAAAATACATCCAGAATCTCTCGAAACTGCATTCACTGTCCCTCTCTACCTCCATGCTCCTTAATCTCCTTTCTAATTGTAAGTGTTTAATGAGGTATATTTATAATTAGAATTTGATTTTGTTCATTAGCTTTTTTGTTTGTGAATTTATAATTATGATAAGTTATTTAGACATATTGGTTATGATTAATTTATGGATCAATTAGTGTTATTGAACAATGTTTATTTTTCATGGATATGATTAATAATTTGGATTTGTATATAATTAATTTGTTGATTTTTTAGAATAATTAGTTTTTTGGATATGATGGATATGATAAATTTGTTTTATGGATTTGATTTGGTATTTAAACATGATGGATATGTGTAATTTGTAGATATTTGAGTATGATTAACTATATTGAAATTGATGGGCCTAAATAATTTGTGAAATTTGTAGATTTATGGAATGATTTATATATGGCAAATTAATTAATTTGTGAAATTGTTTTTGATTGAATTGTATTATATATATATATATATATATATATTTAATTTAGGACTTATGAAATGGATAGGAAATGGATATGGGATTTTTGATTCACTAGAGAATATATGAGTGGTTCGGTAGAGTTCTTGGATTTTGCTAAAACTCATGCCCAAGGTCATAAAATTCATTGTCCTTGTGTTCAATATAGAAACCATAGATCTAATTCAATTCCAAGTGTTAAAGGACATTTATTTCAAAATGGGGATTATAAGTAGTTACCAAATGTGGCATTTTCATGGTGATTATTTGTATAGATCTCGATGCAGGATTATTAGGAAGTAAAGATAAGGAACCTATTATGGAAGATAATATGGATGATCATGACAATATAATTAATATGGTCATTCAATGATTTAGAAGAACACTTTTTACACCGTCCATACTTATTTGAGACAATAATGAATGATGCCAAAAGACCCGTGTTTGAGGGGTGTGCCAATTTCACCAAATTGTTTACTTTAGTTGGATTATAAAATTTTAAATCGTCGAGATGGGTGGTCAAATTCTAGTTTCATAAATCTTTTGGAATTTCTAGGAAGACTTCTATTGGAGGGTAATAAATTACTAACTAGTATGTATGAGGCTAAGAAGACTAGAAGACTTTGAGCACTTTGGGAATATAGTATGAAAAAATTCATGCTTGCAAAAATGATTATTTTCTTTATAGGAATGAGTATGAGAACGAGAATTATTTCTCATTTTGTAAAAAGTCAAGGTCGAAGAAAGAAAGGAAACCAAAAGACGATAATAATGGAGTGCCAATGAAGGTGTTCTGGTACATTCCACTGCTTAATTCGATACCTCACAAAAGCTTTACAATCGTTATCATTTATAGAGGGGTAGTAGTGTACTATCATAGGAGCCATTTATATATATTTTCATCCTCCCCCGGAATGGAAAGGTGTGGCTATTTGAAGGTAATATAGAGGTCAGATCTAAACCCCTTTGCTAATTTACCGTAAACCTTTAGAGCTTTTTCCTATACCAATCATCGATTGTGAAAGCTTCGTAAATTTCTCTCCAAATCACATATTTTACTTGTTCTAAATCCTTAGACCTCTAATCTTTTATCCATATAGGAACGTGTTCTCAATTAAGGACTCTAATCCAACTGTTTAATTCATGGCTGGGGCCGCCTTTTGGTTGGCTTTTCGAATCATAAGTCACTTTAATTTTTAAACCTTTCTTTCTCATTTGATGAGCTTTTTTCATCAATGTAGCCCTTCGGTCAAAGTCTACTTTAGGATCAAATTCGGTTCACCTTCGTGGCTTACTGCATTAGGTTCTCTTGCTATATTGCGTTGAAGATAGAGTGCACTCTTCGTACTCGTCCTTGTATTTGTCACTATTGATCTCGCAAGATATTGTACCTATGCAAAGTAAGCAAAAAATGACACACACATAGTAATATTAAATTACTATCTTATAGTGTAAAATTGGCAAATTCTAAATTGATATATTACACAATTACATATTAAAAATCACATATTATAAGTTGACATATTACATATATTACACAAATTCTGATTTTCACATATTCACAATTACACAATTTCACATATTTCATGTATTACATTTATTCACACCTTCGCATATTCAGAAGTTTATAATTTCAATTACACAATTTCACATATTCACATAATTTCACATACTACACATATTTACAATTTTACAATTTCATTTACACAATTTCATATATTACACATATTTATACAATTACACAATTTCACATATTCATATAATTTCACATATTCACAAAACAAATAAAAATTGTAAGGGCGAGGTGGGTGGGGCAGGGGCAAGGGCAGGGGTGGGGTGGGGTGGGGTAGGGTGTGGCAGGGGAGGGGGCAAGGGTGGGTGGGTGGGTGGGACAGGGTTGGGGCGAAGGGGGGTTGGGACAAAGTGAGTGGGGTAAGGGGGGGGGGGGGGGTTTGGGTGGGGCGAGGGCGGTGGTGGGGTGGGGTGGGGTGAGGGTGGGGCGGCGAGGGGGGGACGGGTAGGCGGGGGGGGCAGAGTGAGATTAGGCTAGGGGGGCGAGGTGGGTAAGACAGGGGTGGGGCAGAGGGATGGGGCGGGGCAGGGTCGATAGGGGTAGGGTGAAGAAGCTGAAGGTGGGGCGGGGTGGGTGGGCGAGGATGGGGCGGTGTAGGGTGGGGGTGCTGTGGGGAATAAGGTGGGTAGGGTAAGGGGCTGGGTAGGGTGGGTGTGGCGAGGGTGGTGGTGGGTGGGGGAGGAGAGGGGTAGGGTGGAGGGGGAATAGGAGAGAGAGAGAGAGAGGGGCAGGGGGGAAGGGGAAGAGGAGAGAGGGAGGGAGAGGGAGCTTACCAGCGGTGAGAAGGCGAGGGTTGGGGGGTAGGATGGGTGGGGCAAAGGGGGAGAGGGAAGCGGGTGGGTAGGTCGAAGGAGGGAGGGGTAGGTGGGGCAAGGGTGAGGCAGGGGGCGAGGGGTGGGGGGTAGGGGGGCGGGGTAGGTGTGACTTGGGTGGGGCAAGGGGGGAGGGGTAGGCAGGGCGAGGGTGGGGCGAGGGGGAGCCAGGGCTGGGATGGGACAAGATGGGGCAAGGGCGGGGGGGAAAGGGGGGCAGGGGGTGAGGTGGGGTGAAAGGAGTGAGGGGGGGTAGGGTGGGTGGGGCGAGGGGGGGAGGGGTGGGTAGGGCGAGGGTGGGTGGGGTGGGGAGTGGTTAGTGGGGGTTGGGGAGGGGGCCGAAGGGGGGTGGGGTTGGGGGGGTGCTAGGAAGGGGCGGGGGTGGGGCGAGGGTGGTGGCGGGTGGGGGAGGAGGGGGGCGAGGGGGAGGCAGAAGAGGAAAGAGAGGGAGGGTGAGCTTACTGGCAGCGAGGAGGCGAAGGTGGTAGAGAGATAGCTTAAGAGAGAGAGAGAGGGATCTTAGAGAGAGAGGGATTTTAAGGAGAGAGGGAGGCGGATTTAAAATAGGGGAGAAGCGTGCATTTTAAAATTTTTAAGGGGGAAATCACCTTCGATGACGGCTTTTGTAAAATCCATTGTGGAATATCATTTTTTATAAAAATCGTCATGGAATATCATTTTTTATGACCATTTTTAAAGAAAATTGTTGTAAAAAAATGGTAACAATTGCCGTTTACACATATGTTTTTCTCTTCTGCCCATGGTAGCTAGCCGGTGTGTTAAGTATCCAATGGCCCAGAATGTATACTATTTGTTGTTTTTATCACAAATATAACTATAAATAGATATCCCAAACCCTTAAAAAATGATGAAAAATGAAACAAAGAAGTATATTAAACTAATTTAACATAAATTGGTTTACGGATGCTCCATTTTTTCTCTTTTTTTTATTGGTTCCTCAATATATATCCATTCCACATCTTCATGAAGCACGTGCGAAAAATCATTTTCAAAATCATCTATCTCCTTAACTGGTGGCAATCCCTTTGTGAATAAAGGGATGCATGTGCAATCCTCGGCAACTTCTTCACCGTCGATAACTACTCTTGGCTTCATCGAGACAACTAGAGACAACTCCATGTCATGGGGATCCGTAGTATAAAAAACTTGGATTACTTGTGATGCCATAATGAAGGGATCATTCTTGTATCCTAATCTCCTAAAGTCAAGCATTATGATGCCGTCATTATTATTCTTAACATAGTTATTGTTGGCCCACTTGCACTTAAAAAGTGCTATGCACAATTCCCCATAATCAAGTTCCCAAATATCTTCAATGAAATCAAAGTAGTTCATGGTCCCATATACCAGATTCTTGTCCTTGGCACAAAGAGTCACACTGTTATTTTAAACAAGATGTTTCTCATCCTTTTCATGAGTCTAGAAAGTATAACCATTTATGGAATATCACGTATACCTTGTAACTAACGATGATGGTCCTCTAGCTAGGCTCTTCAAGTCCTATGACATGCCTCCATCTTGTGATGTGGAGCACTTGTCATAGATGTGTGCTCTAATCCACAACCGAAAGGTCTGGTTGTGTTCATCTTGCAACCACTTCTCATTTTTTGCTCTTTTTGGGTTTGCTTTTTTGAATTTGTCCATGTGTACCTCAATGAAAGGCTCCACTTCATTAGCATTGTGCAAGACATGAAGACAAACTTGCTCCTACTCCTCTGATTTACTGATGAAGGATTGTCAATAGATAATCCCCTAGCCTCAATGTTTATAGCCTTTGGCACCCCAATTGTGTCTACATTAGACAGGTACTCGAAGAAAATTCAACCGATTCCTCAGCTATTTACCTTTCTACAATACATCTCTTTGGCTGATTTCGATTCTTCACGTAGCCCTTCAAAACCTTCATATATCTTTCAAATGGGTACATCCATCTCAAATACACCGATCCGCATAACTTAACTTCATGTATTAAGTGCACCATTAGATGAATCATGATGTCAAAAAATACTGGTGGAAAATACTTTTCAAGCATGTATAAGGTTTGCACAAACTCTGATTGCAGTGAATCTAGCAAAAGTGGATCAAGTACCTTGAAGCATATTAAATTGAAGAACGAGCACAACTTGGTAATTGCAAATCTCACATCCTTTGTTAGAATTGCTCGCAAAGCAAGTGGTAGAAAGTGCTACATCAACACATGACAATCATGTGTTTTCATGCCAATAAGTTTTAAATTCTTCACCGACACCAACTTTTTAAAGTTCAAAGAATACCTATCTAGCACTTTCAACAAAGTAAGCCATTTACAAAGCTTTCTTTTTTCCGCTATTGATAACATGTGCTTCGCTAGAGGTAAGTAAGTGTGGTTCCCTCTTTTCTCGGGAAACAAATTAGGCCTAATCTCCATTTTCATGAGATCCAACCGAGCTTTTTCACCACCCTTAGTCCTACCAAGAATGTCAAGCAACATGCCAACTATGGATTCATAAATGTTTTTCTCAATATGCATAACGTCCAAGCAATGACAAATAAAAAGTGTCTTCCAGCATGGGAGATCAAAAGAGATTGATTTTTTTTTCCATGGTCCATCAATCGATGGCTTTTCCTTACCTTGCTTTCTCTTCCCAAATACGACTCTTATATCTTTTATCATTTCAAATATTTGTTCACCCATCAAAGGATGAGGAGGGTCTCTTTCTTTGTTGTTGCCATCAAAGGCCTTCTTTTTTTGCAATAATGATAATCTCTTGCCAACCATCTTCTATGACCAAGAAAAATGGTTTTCTTACTATTCTTCAACCGTTTATGATATGTTTCTATCATGCAAATAGGACAACCAATAGAACTCTTCACTGAATAACTAGATAAATTGCTATATGTGGGGAAGTTGTTAATTGTCCATATCAATATTGCAAGGAGTGTGAATGTCTCTTCTTGGTAAGCATCTCTAACTTTGACTCCATTTTCCCACAAGTTTTTTAGGTCATCGATTACAGTGCCATGTATACATCAATGTCATTGCCTTTGTTGGTGAGGACCTGAAATCAATAAGGACAACATTAAAAGCTTATGCTTCATGCACATCTTTGGAGGGAGATTGTAGTTAACAAGTATTACGGGCCAAGTGCTATGCCAGTTACTTATGTTACCATGTAGGTTCATTCCATCCATCGACAAAGCAAAATATATATTTCTTGGATTTGCACTAAAGTCGAGATGATCGACTTCAAAAGTCTTCCATTATGTTGAATCCATCGAGTGTCTAAGCATAACATCATCGAGCTATTTGTCATGATGCCATGTCAAATTCTTGGCATGTTTGGGGTGTCCAAATAAATGCATTAAACGTGGTACCAATGGAATGTACCATAACACTTTCTTTGGCATTTCATTCTTAGTCTTTTGGCTCCTTTCCTTTCTTCCACCTTGCTTGTTGACAAGCTAGACAATAATTCTTGTCCTCATATTCTTTCCTGTAAAGAACACAATCATTTTCACAAGCATGAATTTTCTCAAAAACATTCCCAAAGTGCTCAAAGTCTTCTTAGCCTCATACATACTAGTTGGTAATTTATTACCCTCTGGTAGAAGCCTTCCTAAAAATTTCAAAAACTTTGTGAAACTAGAATTTCACCACCCACCTGATGCTTTCAAATTCCATAATCCAGCTAAAGTAGACAATTTGGTAAAATCGGTACACCCCTCATACACGAGTGCCTTCACATCATTCATCATTGTCTTAAATAAATTTGGACAGGGCACGAAGTGTTCTTCCAAATCATTGACCATGTCAACTATATTGTCGTAAGCATCCATATTATCCTCCACAATAGCATCCTTTTCTTTACTTACTAAAGTTGGATTAAAATTAGACTTGCCATGAAAATGCCACGTTTGATAACTACTTATAATTCTATTTCGAAATAAATGTCCTCTAACAATTGGAATTAGATGCAATCTATGGTTTCCACATTGAACACAAGGACACCAAATTATATCACCATTCATATGACTTTTGGCAAAATCCAAGAAGTATTCTACACCATTTATATATTCTCTAGACAATAAAAAATCCCACATCAATTTCCTATCCATTTTGAAAGTCCTAAATCAAAATAATGAATAGAAAATATTCAATTAAAAATAACTTCACATATTATATATATACATATATACATAAAAATATTCGACCCGATCCTATGATCCACAATGCAATAATCATAAGACATAAAACAAATTACACATACCTATTATAAAACAAATAAATCATACCTATGAACCACAATACAATAATCACGAAATAAACAACAAAATCAACAATAATTTATCAATTTTGGATTAACTAAACAACAAAATCAACAACAATTTATCAATTTCTAACAAAAACTTACAATTTGGAATGAGATTAAGGAATGTGGAGATGGAGAGCATGGCAGCAGTTGATTCGAAGGGGTTTGTATTCACATTTAAGAGGTGAGTTTTTGATTTGTGTCTGATTGTCAAGGTGAGAAAAGGGCTTACCACGATAGTTTTTTTAAAAACTATCATGGTATGCTTAACCTTACTACGATAGTTTTTAAAAAAATGACATAGGAGTTTCCGCCCTTGCGACAACGATTTTCGTCTTCGTAGGCATAACTTGTCACTTTTTTTTCCATTATCACAACAGTTTTTGAGAAATAATCATTAAATAAAAAAGTTGTATAATCTCAAATTTGTTATAGTGATATAAATTAATAATAGATCTTACGTGCCTCTTTTGTATACCAAAAACAATAGAAAACTCTAACTAGAGAGGAACCTTCTGGAAAAGCCTCAACCAACTACTCTTCCTCACTATTCTCTATCCACGATCAGAGTGCTAGTGGTAACATGTCATACAGCCTTTCCTTCGGTAACTCTCTTTCCAATCAATTGAAAAAACCTAGAGTTCAAATTCCAGATGTTTAACAATATCTATTGGGAGTTTTAGAGTTTTTCTTACTAAAGTACTCACTCATCTCAAATGATCTAAGAAACATTGAAAGTAGTTCCATTTATATATAGTAGTCAAATTTGGGGTCAATTCTTATTAGATTAGGCTTTAAAATTCGCATCTGGATAAATTTTTGATCAAAAATGGGTCAAAAATGTGTAACTAAATTATCGCATGTTTGGCTTGCCAATTTGGGAGATCAGCCTATGGAATTGGCTCCTCCAACCTATCGAACTTGGGCACTAGCCTATCGACCAAGCGATAATTTAGAAATCCTAGAATATCTTATTTCACATGGGAATCTTAGATAGAACCTTAGTTTTAGTCCAAATAACTCAATAGAGAAGTTATCTGATTAAAACAGTCATATACGTGTAATCTTTTATCAAATATAATATTTTCTAAATAATTCTACATGTTTGCCTTGAATTAACTCACAAAATGAATTCAACCATTAAACTAATTACATGAATTGTTAAATCCAATCAATCGAATTTCAGCCAATCTATTAATTAACGTAAGTCACCAATATGTAAGAAAAGCATGCCATGTCATTATAGGAATTTTATGAGCTAACAAAGAGGACTTGATGGACATACACAGATCAATATCATATAATTATAAAATTACAAATTCCAAATACATATATTTTATAATTATCAACTCTAACATTACTCTACTAAAAGCTTAGAATTGTACTCTCAAACTACATAAAATTACGAAGCTCTAATAAGCTAATCGTCCATAATATATCATAATGTGCAACATTCCCATAGGATATTTATAATTAGGTTAAAGATAAATTCCATTTTACCTTTCCAATTATTTTTATCTTATGTTCTATTATCTCCCTATTGGAATACTTTCTATTCATAAATTGTATATCATTCTGTTACATCTATGTATCTAAACAGTTGAGCTCTCCAGTCTTCCTATTACAATATAATGCCTATAAGAGAATATCATTAACTCTATAAAAGAGCTATGGATTCCATATCTATAAATAACGAGTCTATGTTAATCAAGAGTCATGTCTCCAATGTACCAATTATATGCATACTATCATCAAATCTAGATGTCATCCTTTGGTACATCAAATGACACAAGTCAAGAATACGGGCCTAATAATTCATTTTAGGATTAAGACATAACACATATGGTTGTCTAAAGTGAATTGGTTTAAACAAATAAAATTATTAATCAAATCAATTCTTCTTTTGTCCCGATCCAATACATCGTCACCTTGGACAATATACCATTGTTTTTACTCATAGAGTCCCACTCTGATTGCCAAGACAAGTTATCTCCCATTAGAGATGTAGACAATATAACCCTTTTACCACTTTGATGGAACATGAAGCATAGAGTAGTGAGGTCCATGTTTCTTAAACCTTAAAAGTAAGTTTATGAATAGGGTGATTGGGAGAAAGGTTGAAACTTGTAGTTTGAACTCTAGTAGTTTAGATGGGACAGCTTTACCTTATAGTATATTTTTTGTTTTACACCATACCATGTGAGAGCTTTATATTATAGAAAGTTAAAACTCTTTTTCCAAACGCCTAGAAAATGAAAGTGGCTGCTTTGACTAAAAATTGAAAACTGAAACATTTCATAATGGTTCTGCATAGTTCTGGTTTGGACTTAAAACATACATAATAAGTTTCAATCAGAAACTTGAACCACTTTAAAAGGTGATTGGTAACTCAAGTTATGAATTTTTGAAATTAGACTTGTTGTAGGAAAATTTGTTAGAAAACTTGCATGTTGTTAGACACATGCAAATACACATGGTCACAAGCAGTAAAGTGAAAGTAAAGTATTGTCCCATAGAGATCTTCTAAAAGTTAACCAAGTGCCTGTTAGAAAAATAGTACACAGTAGAATTTTAAAATTTTTATATCATAGTATTTTCTAAAACACAAGTTTGACATACTATATGCATAAATTTACTAGATCTTACTAACCTTATAAATTCCAAAAAGCTTCCACAATCAGTCAAGAGAAATAACGTTCTAGAAGGACCTCAACCAACTGTTTTTCTTTGCTATTATTCTCTATACATGATTGGAGTGAGTGTGGGCTCACACGTACAGTTCTTCCACCAAGCGACTCTCTTTCCAACCAATTGAGAGAACTCAAAGCTAGTGCTCATGATTTGTGAACAAGAGCTCTCAGGGAGTTTTAGAATCTCACTAGTAGAGTTTCACTCTTACTCTCAATTGATCTCCATAATAAAGAGACTTACTCCTCTGTATATAGAGGTTGGGTCCAGAAGTCAATCCTTATCATCTAAGGCCTCGAAAATTTGAATTAGAATCAAATCAAAAACAATATCTGATAAAATTTACGTGGAAACCCGTGATCCTTTTATCACCAATTGGCAGGCTGAACTGGCAGATCAGCCCACCAAACCTCCTCAATCGGTAGGCCAAACTTGAAGATCAGCTTGCCGAACCTCTGATAAAAGATCCCTACAAATCTTTATCTTCCACCTGAGATTCTTGGGATAGAGCCTCAGTTTTAATTCAAATAACCCAATAGAGAAGTTATCTAATTAAAATAGCCATATCTAGATAATCTCTAGCAAGATAAATATTTCTGATAATTCAACAAGTTTATCTTGAATTAATTCAAAATTAATCCAACCGATAAACAGGCATGAATTATCTGATCCCGATCATCCAACAAGTTTATCTTGAATCAATTTTATCACAAAAATTAATTCAACCAATAAACAAACATGAATTACCTAAGTTTACCAAATTTCAGCTAATTTGATAAATCTAACATAAGTCACCAATTATTAGAAAAGCACGCCATACGGTTACAAGATTTTTTGTAAGCTAGCAAAGGGGACCAAATGGACCTATATAGTTATAAATGGACCTAATAAGTCACCAATTATTAGAAAAGCACACTGTATCTATCAATATGCTTACTCTTCTGATTATTTTTATCTTACTTTCCATTATCTTACCATCAAAAAACTCACTATGCAAAGATAGTGTACCATTCTGTTACACCTATGTATCCAAATGGTTGAGCGCTTAGTTTTTTTACTACAGGATAACGCATATAAGAGGATATCACTTCTCTTAAAAAGGAGCTATGGATTCTATATCTATGAATAACAGGTCTAAGCTATCAAGAGTCATGCCTCCAACGTACTAGCATTGTACCACTATTAAAATATGGATGTCATCTTTTGGTACACCAAAAGACATAAGTCAAGACAATAGGCCCACTATGTAACACCCCCTTTACGGACGTCACAAATGTTGTTACATTTGTTCCTTATTACTTATAATTATAAAATAAACTATTTGATAAAAAGGAAATTTGACAAAACATACCCAGGATCCATGCATAAACATATTATTATTATTATTATTATTTTATATATATATATATGCATATCAATATTTAATAACTTAATCTATTATAATAAAATTACTTGGTAATAAACATCTATTAAATAGTTTGCTAATACCATTGTAATTTGAATTAACTTTTTAAAACATCTTTGAAAAACTACACTCATAGTTTGATAGGCCAAACTTGTGGATTCGGCAGGCCGAAATGGTCTAGTAGGCTGAAGGTAGACCTTCGGCAGGCTGCCCGAGGCTCTACAAAATAGGGTTTCAAAATTCGATAAGATTGGTAGGCCGATATAGGCTAATCGGCAGGCCGATCTATACATCGGCAATCTGACCAATAATGGTCGACAGGCCGAACTGTTCAAAAAAATTTTTTTTTAAAACAAGTCTTAAAGTTTCAAATGCGGAAGAAAATTGAAAAAATAATAAAGTTAAAGTGTCATGGTTCAAATCTTAAAAGTCCATCAAATAAACATACTCAAATTTATAAAACATAGTTCATAAATTTTAAAACTTTTTTTTTCTTGGCATCTTCTGTTTGTAATTCATCGTCCTTAGCTCACACGCCCGTCAATGTCTTCCACCTATTCCATAACTCTCTTACCTTTATCTGCAATATGATGTAAAATTGAATAAGCTAATGCTTAGTAAGTATATTTAAATCTCACAACTTAAAACATTTTATAAACATCATCATCTCATCATCATCATAATAGTGCACTAGGCACATTTTCATAAGGAACATATCTTTCATTACATTGTCCATATTAAAACTTTATTCATTTTATCTTAAAGGCCCAAGTATTGCACTATAAACATCATCATCATAGGCCCACCATCATGAGAGGAGATGGGTAGCTAATCCCAAACCAAACATGACATCATATCATATCATATCATAACTTAACATATCATTAGGTAAGCAACACTTATTTAGGTGATACATATATACATATTTATACTTTCATGCTTTGAAAAACATTATCCTCAAAACATGCATAAACTTTCATACCTTAAAAACTTCCATAATAATACTTTCTGTATAATCATTATGAGAAATCATCATAAAACCATAATGAATATAGATTTCAAACTTTTCATAAACTCATCATGTTGCAGGTGAGAATGTATTTACCTTAATAAGCTTACTTAACCTTAATTTGTAGGTGACGACGCCACGGTCTTGATATGCTCACTCCTTAGTGTGTTCATGTCATACATTCATTAAGAATAAAACTATCATTTATTTTTATGAGACTATGATATCATTCAACACCACATAACATACTCATACATGCTTCTCTTAAGAACAATAATTCAAAACACATTTTATCAATCAAAATAATACATTTCAGCAAAACTACCTATACACATGTTGTCTAACCCTTAAGAAGTCATAGCCTAATATCTCATAATTAACTCACAATTCAAGCTCCAAACTTGGTAGGGACAAAGTTAACACATAAACATATTACCATGATTTTTTGCTGGCCATAAAAATTCCATTTAATATTTAAAATAAGTCACAAAATTAATGATACAAAATTTGCCAGCAATAGTTAGGCAGTGAACGACTCTAAACTCAAGTCCGTTTATCATATTTTGATACTGTAGAAAAATATACAAAATTAACACATATAATAGACACATAGAGCTAAAACATATCCAAAAATTGGCTTCAACAAAAATCAGAGGAGGTCAAAATACACAATTGAAATTGGTAGTAAAACTGATTTTACAGACATGGGCAGCGTACACTTTTCAAACTAGCATTTAAGAAAAATATTACGAAAATAATTTTGACCTCAAATTTTTTTTGTGACAACATATATGCATAATAACACCCTACTACAAAATTCCCATGACCAAACAAAATTATTTAGACACAATTAAAAAGTTAGAGAGACAAAAGGTCCAAAGTTTGCAAGTTCACAACCATAAAAACCTAGTTAGGATAAAGTTTAATAACTCACAACATACACATGATATTACCATAAAATTTTCTAGTTCACAACCTAATATAACCATGATCATTTTTGCCAAATTTTGTAAGAATCAAAGCATATTTGCCCCTTGAACAAAAACCATGTTTTGTATAACATAACCAATATGCAACAATTCATTATGAGGTGCAGAGCATGAACATTCAATATCTCAGATTGCATAACACCAAATGGCACGAAATTTGGAGCAACATCACATGGCGTATTGATGAAAATCCTATTAAAATTTCAGAACAAACCGAGATTTGTAGACAAAGTTATAGGGTCGGAACATAGAGATAATGCAACGTTACCGATCAACATTAATTAGCAGTAAGTGGCAGAGAGAAGAAAATTCATATCTTGGCGTAGAAAAATCCAATTGAGGTAAAATTTTGAGGGTTATCATATAACACATACATGAATAACATATTAAAAATTCAGAGCAAAGCGAAATTTTTAGAGAAAGATATAGTAGTCGGATTACAGGGTGTTTAAAATTTCAGAAATACTGAGAAACAATTTCTTCTCAAACTTCCTTCGAATTCACCCAAAGAAAACTCAATATTTCTTTCAAATTTTTGCAGAAGAATTGAGGGAGAGAAAGGGTGGAGAAAAGAAGAAGAAGAAGAGAGCATAAAAGCCTAAAAGGGAGAGAAAATATTTGCATGAAAAATGTTCGAATGTGGAAGAGCGACCCCCTTTTTTGTGTGTGTAGAAATTCTCTCTCTTTTTCCAAAAAGGATCACGTCTAAGATGGAGGATATTAAGGGAAGGTCAAAATAATTGTTCTACTTACCCGTTTTAAATTGTGAAAAGTAGGAAACCATATCAATTTACTTTATTATCACAAAAGTCAATCATTATATTTCCTAAAATAAGCAAAAGGCCAAGAATATGTTAATCGATCAGAATTAATCATTCCATCATATCCAATCATCAATAATCATCCTTGTCACAAATTTTGGATGGTGTCTGCTGACTACTTGTTAACCTTCTTTAGCCTGCCGATGGTTTACTTCAGCTTGCTAAAAATGTGAGGTCCGGCCTGCCGTTCCGTGAGGACAATTCGGCCTACTGAACTTGAAGGTTTGGCATGCCGAACTGCCTTATCCTCTTAAGTTTAACAAAACATAAATTCATTACAAAATTATTATTAAACATACAACATAAATGACATGAACATTTTAAACACATCAATTCCACGTGACCGTCACCTATCATAACACTTAACATAAAATAGTTAGTAATATTATATCATAAATCATTAATAAAGTTTCATAACGTCATTACTCATCCGTTACATAGGAATTTGGTGGGTGTTACACACTATTCATCTCAGGATTAGGATACAATACAAATGATTGTCTAAAGTGAATTGATTTGCCAAGACAGAATTATCAATCCAAATCAATTCACTTTATGTCCGGATCTAATACATCGTCACCTATGACAATGCGCCAACGTTTCTATTTACGAAGTCCATCTCCGATGGTTAAGACAAACTATCTCCCATTAGGGATATAGACAATATAACAATCTTTCCATGAATAAAGTACCCAACTTTGTTCCCTTGATTGTGGATCTTATGATTTAGACTGTCACCTGAAGAATCATGTCCTTCGCATAATTTGTCCATCATATGCCCAATTCTTAAAGGTTTCAAATGACAATCTCAGACTTTTGTTTACTTAACATACATTTAACAAATATGAACGTAAAGAGGATAAGATTTGGTATATAAATAAATGAATTCTTTATTTATAAAATGTCTCTAAAGATATATTACATTTTTACTCCTTAGGACATACACGTCTAACAATCTCCCACTTGTACTAAGTGAGTACATATGACAAATCTTGCATCCCCATAGCTTCCACATGCCTCTTCAAGACTCTCCCAATAAGTGTCTTCATGCATGGATAAGTTAAATTGTCCTCTAATGCGATTTTGTGCACCGTGACATGCCTGCCCTCGACAAAGTTCTTTATCACATGATACTTCCTATCAATATGCTTACCTTCTTGTGAAATCTTGGTTCCTTAGCATTAGCTACTGCTACACTGTTATCACAGTACTGTGATACCACCTTATTCACACCATGAACTACCTCAAGATCCCCAAGGAACTTGCAGAGCCACATTGTTTCTTTCGAAGCATCACTAGCTGCCACATACTTGGCCTCCATCGTTGAATCTGAAGTGCAATCTTGCTTGACACTTCTCCAACTAATGGCATGGCCGCCCAAAGTAAATACAAAACCCGAAGTCAATCTCCTAGAATCCAGACATGATTGGAAATTTGAGTCAGTGTATCCTAGAAGAGTTAAGTCCTTACCCTAATATACAAGCATATACCCTCGAGTCCTTCTTAGGTACTTGAAAATATACTTTATCGCAGTGGTTCGGTGCTAGATTTGATTGAAATTGACTTACAATCCCGACTACATAACAAATATCCAGTCGTGTGCAAAGCATGGCATGCATGAGACTACTCACTGTCGAAGCATAAGGCACCTTCTTCATGTATTCTCTTTCTTCCTCAGACTTTCAAGAGTCTTTCTTAGAAAAAAGTAATTCTAGACCTAGATAGTTGCCCATATTTCTTGGACTCTTGTATTGCAAACCTCCTGAGAATTTTATCTATGTAGTTGGTTTATGACAAAGCCATCATTTTGTTCTTCCGTAGGCTCGAGAGGACAAGGAGTTGTCAGCACAAATTTTAGTTTCTCAAAGAAGAGAATGATATTCAAGTTTCATTTCCAATCATTATAATTATTTCCAATTAATTGGTTTTTGTCAAGTATCGATGATAAAGTGTTTTTAGACATTTTTAATCTACAATAAAGAATGATATACCAAACCTAAGCAAACATAGCATAATAATTTAGTAAGATAACAATCATGTAAAAACATACAAATGTGTTTATGTGTTAAATCCTTGAAAATATCACGACCTTACAACGATAATTTCCAACTCAAAATTCAACAAGCTCTTAGAGGAGTCATGCTAAATTCAATCAAGAACATAGATCCCCTTCTCATTAATATATGCCATCCAAGACTCGTATGATCCAGCATATATTAATAATCATTTCTTTAGCGATTAATTTTATTAACAAAGCTCCTAGTAGAGGTAAATAATAAAATTAACATGAGTGTATAACCATCGTTTCAATATTTTATCTATGATTTATAATCACCACCTAGGGGCGTGCAACCATAAATCATGCTAAAATACCTTTTCCTCTCAAAGATCCAACCTAGTACATGATGAAGTCCCTTCCTAGGGGTCGGAACCACTATGTGCTACCTATAGACCAATGATGGAGGCCTTAGATCTTCTCTTCGAAAACCTTATCCTACTCAATCTTTTGAAATCAAGGTTTTATTTTAAAAAAAATACATGAACAATTTTAATATGAGCGGCACTCCCTATTCTATATGACATGTTATCAATATACATGGTAAATCATATTATAATGGAGACAAGCAAAGAAATCGAGCAAAGCTACAAGCCAAATAATAATAAATAACTGTAATATTATGGTTCCACCCTAAAGAATAGAAAATAAAGATTACAAGAGAATAATCGAAACATATTATCAATTCTTTATTCTTGAATCCTAAAGCTGTATCCTTTTTCATGTAATATCCATCTTCAAGTCTTTAATCCTGTATAGATCGAACACTCCATATTTCTTATCATATCCAAATTTTAGTGTTTCTTAGAATTATCCTAAAAATAAAATTAACATTGTATCGACAACTACACTTTTTTTGGAAATTTTTTTAGCTCTTTATCAATAAGCTGATCTAGGTAATTGGCCTGCTGGTTATGACCCACCGACCTACCAATATTTATAGATCCATGACAAATCGGCCTACCGAACCAGAAGTTCGGCCTGTCGCTAAAGCCACCTAATTTTTGCCCTATGGATGGCCTACGAAATTGAAAGTACGGCCTACCGATTTGCGACCATCGACCAACTGGACTTGAATATTCGGTATGCCGACCGAGCAAAGATTACCTTTTTCTAGAAAATAAAATTTTTGATGCAATTCATCAATTTTATTTTCAACAATTTAAAACATAAAATTAGAGACTCAAGAAATACCAGGAAATGCCATCATTCATCTTCTAAATCTGCCTCTAGATCTGTCTTCTCCAAACGATTATTTAATTATAAAATTTTTACAAATTTAAAATAAAGTAATAATTCCTAGACGAAAATGATAGTCCCCCATCTAATTACATGAAAAGCCTAGATACACATTCTAACCTCTAAGGAGCCATAACTTGTATAAATAAATAAATTAATTAATAATTAAATAATAATTTAATCAACCATAATTAATTAATAAACATTCCCCATATAATCCATGGCAACATAAAAAAATATATAGAAACCTAGAGTGCCAACTCTCTATAAAATTAAATTCGAGCGCAAGAGAGATCAAGATCACATAATTTATACATATATCATGATCACAAACTCGTAAATTTATGTAAAAACTATGGCTCAGATACCAATTGTTGAAAAAATAATACGCAGCAAAATTTTAAAATTTTTATATAAGAGTATTTTTCAAAACACAAGTTTGACACACTATATGCATAAATTAACTAGATCTTAGTAACCTTGTAAATGCTGAAAAGCTTCCACAATCAGTGAAGAGAAGTAGCGTTCTAGAAGGACCTTAACCAACTAGCCTTCTTTACTATTCTCTATCTACGATCGGAGTGAGTGTGGGCTCACACGTACAGCTCTTCCACCAAGCGACTCTCCTTCTAACCAATTGAGAGAACCAAAAGCTAATGTTCATGATTTGTGAATAGGAGCTCTCAAGAAGTTTCCAAAATCTCACCAGTAGAGTTTCACTCTAAATCCCTCAATTAATCTCCATAATAAAGAGACTTACTCCGCTTTATATAGAGGTTGGGTCCAGGGGTTAGTCCTTATCGGATAAGACCTCAAAAATTTGAATTAGAATCAAAGCAGAAATAATATCTGATAAAATCTACATGGAAACGCATGATTCTTTTATCGCTAGTTGGTAGGCTAAATTGGCAGATTGGCAAGCCGAACTTGAAGATTGGCCTGCCAAGCCTCCGATGAAAGATCCCTACAAATCTTTATTTTCCACCCGAGATTCTAGGGATAAAGCCTTAGTTTTAATTCAAACAATCCAATAGAGAAGTTATCTAATTAAAATAGTCATATCTAGACAATCTCTAGGAAAATAAATATTCTTAATAATTCAACAAGTTTATCTGTAATTAATTTAAAAGTAATCAAACCAATAAATAGACAAGAATTATTTGATCATGATAATTCAACAAGTTTATCTTGAATCAATTTATCATACAAATTAATTCAACCAATAAACAAACATGAATTATCTGATTTTACCGAATTTTAGCTAATTTTATAAATGTGACATAAGCCATCAATTATTGGAAAAGCACGTCGTATCCTTACAAGATTTTTTGTAAGCTAGCAAAGGGGACCAAATAGACCTATATAGTTTAAGTTTTCGATAATTATGAACCCAATATCCAAATATACATTTCATAATTATCAACTCTAATGCTACTCCACTAAAAACTTAAAGCTGCACTCTCAAACTATATCGAATTACGAAGCCCAGATAGCTAAGTCTCCATGACATATCATAATGTATCGTATCCCTATAGGATTATCTATAATTGGCTTAAGGACAATTTCTGTCTTACCTTTCCGATATCTCACCATCGAAAAACTCACCATGCAAAGATGATGTACCATTATGTTACACCTATGTATCCAAATGGTTGAGCGCTCTAGTTTTTCAATTACATGATAACGCATGTAAGAGGATATCACTACTCCTAAAGAGGAGCTATGGATTTCATATCTATGAATAATAGGTCTATACTATCAAGAGTCATACCTCTAATGTACCGACATGTATACCACTATTTAAATGTGGATTTCACCTTTGGTACACCAAAAGAGATAAGTCAAGACAATGGGCCCACTATTCATCTCAATATTAAGATACAATACAAATGATTGTCTAAAGTGAATCGATTTGCCGAGATAGAATTATTAATCCAAATCAATTCACTTTATGTCCTGATCCAATACATCGTCATAGTCCATCTCCGATGGTAAAGACAAACCATTTCCTGTTAGGGATATAGACAACATAACAATCTTTGCATGAATAAAGCACCTAACTTTATTTCCTCGATTGCGGATCTTATAATTTAGACCGTCACCTTAAGAATCATGTCTTTTGCATAATCTATCCATCATAAGCCCAATTCTAAAAGGTTTAGAACAATAGTCTTAGATTTTTGTTTGCTTAACATACATTCAACAAATATGAACATAAAGAGGACAAGATTTGGTATATAAATAAATGAATTCTTTATTGATAAAAATATCTTCAAAAACATATTACATTTTTACTCCTTAGGGCATACACGTCTAACAGTACAGTGACTAAAGTAACTAATTTTATTTAGGTGAATCCAATTTCAAAATGCCAAATTAAAGTAACAAACTAAACTAAATTTGACAAAGTAATTAAAATTACAAATTGGAGAAAGGGATTGAAGGGAACTTGATGATATGTGAGGTTAGGGGGTTTTGATTTCACTTGACTCAACTATGATCGTCTAATTCAATTGTTTATTAATTGATTTCATTCCAACCATTAATCTTAGATTTTTTATTTTAATTTCACTCCCTCTTTCAAGTGCCAAGCAAAATATATGTAAAACTAACCAAATTAATATCCCTATTAACTCTACCAATTAACCATTCATTAAGCATAAATCTATTCTAGGGATCACCCAAGTTATATTGGCTTCTCGAACTCAGTTGTGTTTTCCAAGTCTCAATATGTGAAGATGACTTTCCCAAGACTAAATTCAAACATCTAGAATTTCTAATTTATTAGGTAAACAAATTAGAGCAGAAAGCATAGGGGAACACAGATGGTTTGAGGTGAAATTCAATCAATAATCAGTTGAAACCTCAAAATATAGTCAATATCAAGCTACATCATACCCCTAGCTTTAGAAGTTTAGCTAGGCATCAACAGTTCTTTATCCATAACAAAAATCAAGTCACAAATCAAATCTATGTTCAAGCTCAAATTAAGAAAAATAAAAGTTCAAGAGTTAAAAAGAGAATAAGAGAAGTAGACATGAGAACTAGTTGTTGTTGCCAAGCTCTAAGCCTTCAATCTTCGTTAAGTCCTCAAGAATTCCTTCAAACATTGGATTTTCCTTTTTTGGTGACTATCTTTTTTAATTCTCCAAAAGGCTCCTTCAAAAATTGCAATTCCCTTTTTTACTCTACTTAAATCATCTGCAAAATATCAACTTTATGTGTCCGAGCACTATAGCAAATACATTTCCCATTGCAACACTACCAATAGCGTAGAAGGAAACCCCAATGTTCAAGCTCGACCACTATGGCAGCCAAAAATGGCTTGCAATAGCTGTTTGGTTTTGGCTAGGGCGCCACAGCTCATGGAAATGGTGTTGAAGCTTGTACACTAGGCTCTCTCTGGCTTTAGTGCTGTAGTGGATGTTTCTAGCACTACAACACTCATGGCTGCTCATAAAAAAAAAAACTTCTTTTCTTTCTACAAAATTCCTCTTTTTGCTTCATGTTACATTTGACCTACCAAAACAAATTAAAACACAATAAAATACTAACAAAGTGCTCAAAAACAAACAAAATAACTTTGAAGATAAATTGATAAAACTAATTTATTTAATACCTCCAAACTTAGTTTTTGCTGGTCCTTGAGCAAAAACAAACAAAAAAAATGCAAAAGAACAAAAAGCAAGAAACACACTTGAAAAAGGAAACCGACATTGAAACATGGTGTGAGTTTAAATATCAAATTAACAACCATGAATTTTAACTCAAAATCCACAAATGACTCAAGCCCGAAGGAAATGCCTAACATTGTGATTATCTAGAATTTCAACACTCACTAATAGCATATTTCCACTCAAGACTCTAGTGTGTGTGAAGGCCAAAACCACTCAACCGATCAACCATCAGAGTGATTTATGCAATTAGGAAGCAAATGAACTATCTCTAAGTGATGAACTTAAGATCTACCATAGGCCCAATTTAGTGTTGCTCTCTAGTAATGTAAGTTATTATGACGCCGGTGATGAAATAGGACTTAACAAGGCTTAAAACGCATGGTTAGGGTAAAGGGGAGGTAAGAATCAGAAATTTTTAAGCTTGGAATACCCTAGGCAGTTCATGCAACCCATAGATCTCACAAACACTCAATGAGAATTCTAAAATGTCCCCAAGTTTACATTTCATCAATCAACACCTACTTATTCTACAAAAACACAATAAAATAAAAGAAAATAAAAGAAACATGCAAAACTTGCAAGTTTTTGTAACATATTAGTTATTTTTCATCTTTTATTTTGATTTTACTTTTTTTTTTGGAGATGAAATTGAATTTGCAAATATGGAATGAAATTCACAAATAATGGTTGAAGTTAAAAAAAATATAGAATAAAAGCCATCAAAGAATACATCAAAACCTAAACCCAAGCTCATACACAACCAAAATGTGCTCAAATAAAGTGATTAGATGCATTTTTTGCCAAAGTGATGGGTTAGGTGTTTAGTGAATTTTTTAATTGGCTAGGATATACAAATATGGGGTGAAGGAAGATAAGGCTTCAACGCTTAAAAGGGGACAACAATGGATAAATTACAAAGCGTTGACTTGAAATGGCTCAAACATCCAAAACATGGCCTAAATCCTTTCTTGAAAGCTATTCAACTTAGGATTTCACCTCAAGTTCCACTAAATTGGGTTCTAGAGCCCTTGATAACCCATGAACTTAGCTAAATGCATAAATGTTCTCTAGTAATTTGAAAGGATGGGTGACTAAGAACCTTGGTGCTCAAGTGACTTAGAGTCATATACTAGCGTCAATGCTAAGCGCACAGAAATCACAATAATCACAATCGACTAACATTGCCAGTGACTTAAAATCACTTTAATTGATTCATGGTTATCTCTTATCAAGAAGAAAACAAAAGAAACTCACAAAGTAAAGAAACTAGCAAAGTCTAAAAAAATAAATATAAAATCAAAGAAGCAACACACAAATCCAAAGTAAACAAACTAGACAAACACAAAAGACTAAATCAAAGCCTAAAGGTTGGAATCATAGACCAAGTACATGCACAAAAATCCCAAAAACACCTCCCAAACTTAAAAATAAGCATTGTCCTCAATGTATAAAATCAAATAAAAGCAGAAAGGGTTGGAGGCACATACCTGAGAGGTGAGACAATTTTGCCTCCTATTGGTTCGGTGAGGCCATCTCTTCATCTTCGTTACCTTCTTGTGGGAATGGAGGTGGCTGGAAGAGCTAAATCAAGTTAGGGGAAATGGCTGTAATTGAGAGTAACTAGTGAGGTTATGACTAGAACTAACAACAAAGTGTTAATATAATTGCTCCATGCTTTGAAGGCAAGCATAATCAAATTGGGCTTTCTTAATTTGCTATTGTTCGGCATAGATAGCTTGAGCCTCCAAGTTTTGTTAACATTGGTCTTGTTGTTCTACTATCCCATAAAGGTCTAAAATTATGACCTTTTCTTTTGACGTTTTCTTCACTGCATGTGTCAAACTTCTTTCTTCCTCGGTTTCCTCTGGCTGGTTATTCCAAATGAGAATGATCCCCTTGTAATTGAGGGCACAAATAGGCTTGTAAATGTTTCTATCCTCGATGCTAACAACTATTTTTTTGAATAATTTTGTGAGCAGGAAGGGAAAAATAACCCCAAATTGTTGTTGTAGATGGCATAGAGACTATTAGAGTGGATGTTTACTACCACGTTCATTGAAAACCCTATGGTTCTTCTTTTGGAACCTTTGTGGGAATAGCAATAGAGGTGTAATGACAAAAGGATTATCTAAAAATGGACTGAAGGATTGGTACTCTCTTTTGGTTGCTCCGGCATAGACTTTTCTTCCTCGGTTATGTTCTCTTAGGATTTGGAAGCTTCCATATCTTCACTACTCCTCAAGGTTTTGGCCTTACAATGATCCTTGGGATTCTTTTCCATGTCAGTTGGAAACTTCCCCACTTGTTGAGTCTTAAGATAATTCACAAGTTGGCCAATTTGCATCTTTAAGGATTTCATAGTAGCATCCATATTACTACAACAAGTCTCGATGCTGTGAAGCCTTGCCCCATTCTTATCAAACTTTGCCTTTGTTTTCACAACCAAAATACTCACAAGGTCTTCTAATGATGGTTTTTTCTCGGCCATAGGTTGATTAAATCTTGGTGGTTGTTGCAAAACATTTCTTGTGTTCCCATAAGAGAAGTTTTCATGGTTGCAATGTCCTGGATGATAATATGTATGTAGATTGTTTCCTTGGAAGCTTAAATTTTAGTTGTTCACATGAACTTATTCGTGATCACCTTTCACCGGTATAATATTTTCTAGCAACCATCACTAAATCTTTACTTGAAGCTTCTCTAGTTGTCAAAGCTGAGATTTCATTGGTTAAATTGATACTTGAGTTGAAAAAGCAACTAGTGAATCAACTTCACAAACACCCACAGCGTTCCTCAAGATTGATAGCTCATTTGGCCATTGATAGTTTTTGGAGGCCATTTCCTTTAAAAGAAGTTGAGAATCCTCTATGGTTTTAGATAACAAAGTACCAGTGGCTACCGTATCCACAATGGTCTTCATTTTCCCATTCAATCCACTGTAAAACAATTGGATTTGGAAACAATCTTGGTAACCATGTTGAAGTTACTTCCAAATCAGATCTTTGAAATGCTCTCATGCATCATAAAGAGGCTTAAAGTCTAATTGTTAGAATTCTGCAATCTCACCCTGCAATTGAGAAGTCTTTGGCGGAGGGAAAAACCTTGTAAGAAACTCTTGTGCCAGATCCTCCCAAAGGGCCACACTACCAAGTTGCAATGATTAGAGCCAAGGTCTGCCTTGTCCCTAAGAGAGAAAGAGAACAAGCACAATCAAATGACATAGTTCGTGACACCATTGAGCTTGATAGTGTCACAAATTTCCAAACACATAGAATGATGTGAATTTTAACGAATTTGGAGTTTATTTGTGGTCTTATGAATACCCTAGACTTTTGCTTCTATTGCAGGTTGTTTTGATGAATTTTAAGCTATGGAGAGTGTCAAAACTAAAAGAGAAATACAGCTTAAATTTTTAAGAAAAGATTTTGAACCATTTAGAAATCAACAAGTCCACTTATGCCTTTAAAACTAACTATTTTTACCATGTTACTAGTTTTCATATTTTTTTATACTTTAAAAGATTTTCGAGAATAAGTTTGATATTTTATTCTCTATATAACACAAATTTATAGGCTTTACTAAAATGATTACTTTTAGTAATATTTTTATAAGCTAAGTTATTTACTTTTATTAGGAAATACAAGGAAGTGTTAAGAGGTTTAATAATAGAACTTTTCGGTCTAGTTTTCACCATCTTTCTTTCTATTTAATGTGGTTGTATCATTGTGGATTTATTAAGGAAACTATAAGATTATAAATGACATGTTTGTGGGGACTTAGTCTTTCTTTTGTTTAAGTTTGATTTCAAACATGAAATAAGCTCCTTAACACCTAGGTAACTGGTATATGTTTAATGGATTATAATGAGATATAAACACCTGTTTTAGAAAGATTAGACATCATATCTAAAAAGGAAAACCATACAATGATTTACATTACTCCATAATACAAGATAAGTAGAATTTCACCTGTATCACCATAACTTTGTGCATGTTTGTATGCATGGTTATGACTTTATGGAGCATAAGTAACATGAGCATGTTATGATTTTGACCATTATGCAAGCATGCATTATAAATTAAAGAAATTGTACTCAAAATGTTAATTTAAAAGTTGAAGCATATAAGAAGAAGTTTTATGAGGTTTTATAGGCTACTTGTAATAGGATGTAGATTTAATGGAGTTAGTCTTGATAGAGGCTGCTCTACTGTATTGTCTCAATGGAGACTTTAAGTTTTCATATATTGTCTCGATGGAGACTTATGAACCTTGTTATTATCTCGATAGAGGCTATCTTGATGAGAACTTGTGGTGTGGCACTAACGATCCAAAGGAATTGACGAAAGAAAACCTACCCATTATTAGAGACCCTAAAGAAAAATTGTACGCACATTATGTTTTATGCAAAACGGGTAGAATGTAAAATTCCAAAGAAAAGAGAACATATGAATTCTACTTGCTAGACATAAGTTCACTTAGTTATGGTGATGCAGATGAGGACAATTCTCGGCATAATATAGGATGCTAAATAGATGGTTGGTGCTCTCCTCTGAACTTGTGAGCTTGTGTATATGGACAAATTTTACCTATTTGGTACTTTTCACAACTATTTCCTTTTGTATACCTTTAGAGACTACAATTACCACATGATTGATTTTTTTTTTGAGATGTGTATTATATTATGAACATAATATCAACCAGTTTCAATTTGTAAAATAAGTTTTACTCTAGTTTTAAAAGAATTTTGAAAGTTCAAATTTTCTCATATTTTGATATTAACCTTATGTGCTTTATATTATAATTGTAAAGAATTAAGAGTAATAACAATTAATATCAATATGTTATGTATTTTAAACTCATATTATGTGGGTGTTACACAAGTAATAAAATGAAAGTAAAGTATCATCCCGTAAAGATTGATCTTCTGAAAATTATCTAAGCACTGTGGCTACAATAACTCTAATTTTATCTGGGCAAATCCAATTTTAAAACTACAAATTAAAGTAAATAATTAAACTAAATTCGACAAAGTAATTAAAATTGCAAGCTAGAGAAAGCAACTAAAGTGAACTCAATGATATGTGATGCTAAGGGGTTTTGATTTCACTTGACTCAACTGTATTTGTCTAATTCAATTGTTTATTAATCGATTTCCTTCAACCCATTAATCTTAGGCTTTCGAATTTAATTTCACTCCTTCTCCCGGTGCCAAGAAAAATATATGCAAAACTAACTAAATTAATATCCCTATTAACTCAACCAATTAAGCAATCATTAAGCATAAACCTATTCTAGAAATTACCTAATTTATATTGGCCTCTCAAACTTAATAGCTATAAGTTGTGTTTCCCGAGTCTCAGTATGTGAAGATGATTTTCCCAAGACTAACGACCAAATTAGAATGTAAAGCATAGAGAAGCACAAATGGTTTGAGATGAAATTCAATCAATAATCAATTAAAACCTTGAAACATAGTCAATATCGAGCTACATCATGCCCCCTAGCTTTAGAAGTTTATCTAGACATCAATAATTCCATATGCATAACCAAAATCAAGTCACAAATCAAATCCGTGTTCAAGCTCAAATTAAAGAAAAATATAAGTTGAGGAGTTAAAAAGAGAATAAGAAAAAAAGAAATGAACAACTAGTTTTTGATGCCAAGATCCAAGCCTTCAATCTTTTTTTGATTCCTCAAGAATTCCCCCAAATTTGGATTTTCCTCTTTTGGTGATTGTCTTTTTTGATTCTCTAAAAAGCTCCTCAAAAATTTGCAAGTTTCACTTTTATACTCTGCTCAAATTAGCTACAAAATATCAGTCCATGTGTCCGAGCATTGCAGCCGATAAATTTCCCTCTACAACACCACCAAGAGTGTGGAAGAAAATCCTAAGGCTTAGGCTCGACCGTTGTAGCGGCTAGAAGTGGCACTGCAGCAACTGTTTGGGTTTGGCTGGGCTTTTTAGCATGTAGAAGTGGCGCTGTAGCCTGTACACTTCCATCTCTTTGGTTTGGCACTCCAGCGGATGTTTCTGGTGCTACAATGCCTATGGCTGCTCGTAAAAAATCTTTTCTTCCTCCAAAATTCCTCTTTTTGCTTACTTTTGCATTGCACCTATGAAAACAAATTAAAACACAATAAAACACTAACAAAGTGCCCAAAAACCCACTACATAACTACAGAGCTAAATTAATAAAACAAATTTATCATATGTAATGCCCACTATTTTCCTTAATGGATGATACATAAAATTTAACAATTTTGAACAACATTGTTTGTGAAATTGTGTGATATGTTATTTATTATTAATGTTTTATTTAATAATGTCATAGGTGATGGCTATGAGGGTCGATGTGCTTGAGATATTCATATCAAAAATGATGATAAGCATAATGAATTTAATTTTTATAAATGTCCACATACCTTAAAGATATATTATTGATGATGACATGAATTCTCTTCCACAATTTTTAAATTTTATAAAAGTTATGATGTTGTGATAATTATGTGTACAGACATAGACTAATATCGTCTAAATATGTTCTAATGACATCAAGTGCCTAACTGATAACTAGTTACACATTTTTAGGATGCATGCATGACTCTGTTTATGACTATATATATTGCATTGACATTGAAGTACTCTATTCTATCTATGCACCTATTTGTAGTCATTATAATTATTTTCTTCCTGATTTTTCTGACCTGGTAAAAGCATTTGGGAACTTTGGAGGATCTTAATTTTCTATTATGGAAAATTCTTGTAACTAATATATCAATTTAACCTTTAAGTACATAGGAGACTATGTAATAGGAAATAAAAAAGAAACGGCTGACTTTGGCTATTATATAGCTATATCATACATATAAATAGGTTTCTAGAGGGAAAAGGAAAAAAAAAAAAAAAGCTACAATAAACCCTACCTACATACATACTATACACACACACACACACACATGTATATATATATGTTCTTTAATACTTTATTCTCCCCACTCCTCTTCCACGATCTTTTCCCCTTCCTGCAAACTAACCCTATCGATATCACAATAAAGCTTTTTGCGAAAAAAAAAAAAGGGGAGAGAGATACCAGAGTTCTAGTTTTATGGTTTGGTCTAAGTGATTTTCTTGATTAAAGGTATTCTTGTTTTTTTTTTTTATTGTATGCTTTATTTATTCTATTTTCACGTTGTATTGTTAAGAGTTTATTTTATGATCTAAAAATATTGTCAACATGTGTTTGAATTTATGTATTTGTGTATATGTATAATAGAATCCATATATCTTCATATGAAGATAAAATGTGCACAATGAATGCACCCTTCTAATCCTTTTGAATTTCTATAATTTTAAATGTTTTTTATAATGGTTTTCCACGTTTCGATTTTTGTTTATCAATCACCAATGTATTAGGTTTTGTGTCTTTGAGGCTTCATGTCTTTTCATAAGATATTTGATTTTGTAGAGAACTTTAATTAAAGGGTGTTCAGTGCTTGGCAAATCTGATTTCTGAATGATTTTGATTTTATTTGATGCCTATTTTTAGATATATTATGAAATTTAATGTCTAATATGCCTGGTAACTTTTATAAATCTTATATAGCATATTTTATTTAATAGGCAGTTTTGATAATGGACTACTAATTGTCAAATGATGCTTTTATGACTGATAAAAATTCAAAGGATTATATATATGTTAATTTTATTTCTGCAAATTTTAACTCTATCCGTGAGTGTAAGTTTGATAAAAATCTGAGAATGTGTTGTGTTTTGTCAGGTCTTGTGATTGGCAAACTGTTAGGTCGGTTTTGAAGAAAATTAGAAACGCTATTTTAATTAATGTAATTTATGTGACAAAAATTAGGATGATGCCATATCGACAATATGGTCAAGTTTTTGTACTTTTATCATGCATATATTTTGAGATCAAAATCTTTTGAGATCAAAATCTTTAAGTGTTTAAATATCAAACTGTTCACCTTTACGACTCTAAACCCTAAATGCATATTTACAACTCAAAGTTGTTTTATTGCAAGAAGAATGATGTAAGATCATGTAATATTATATTAAATGATATTTTCATCATGGATATATATTTCACGTATTATATAAATGATTAACTTGGACACTTCAAAAAGTGAGCATAACGAGAGCAACGTCTACATCATCTAAGTAAAGATCAAGTAAGCTAAACACCAAGTAAGTACATTTTCACCTGTAAAATTACAAAAATGGTGAAAAGTGTTTGAGAAATGTTAATAAGTGTATCTTTAAACGTTCTTTTCCAAAGACTTTAGTGATAATTTTTCAAAGGATGTTTTAGACTGTTGCTTTTCTCAATTGTTTTATTATAGTGTTTTAATGGAAAGTTTATATGTATCTATATGTAATATTTGAAGAAGGCATGATAAATCCTACTGACAATCTTAGTCTCGGTAGATGAATTTGTCACGTTTTGATTGAGATTAGCTATCTTTTTCTTATAGTGAGGGCATGCCAACAATGTTAACGGTGTCATTTGAGGCCCATGAAGTTTGTAACACCCAAAAAATTTACTAGTTTAAATCTAGAATTTAATCAAGATTTAAACGACAATTTTTCATAAAAAAATTCATATTATTGTGAAATTTTGTGATCAGATGCAATGAAAATTCATGTACATAACTTGTGTAATTTTTTTAAATTATTGTCCATAAATTATGTACAAATTTGGTGAGCTTAATACTAAAAAATTCATTAAGTACTTTAACAACAACATTAGTGTCACAATGGTTATTGCTAAATCCAAATTTGTGACAAAGACCAATAGAGTAAATACTAGGTATAGGTTAATGAGATTAAATATCATGCCAATGTTTTAAGCATAGTATAAGTTGTCAATGTACTAGTCAATTAAATTGGTATGACTTAAAGTGTCTACAGGCTGACTAGAGTTGGAATACAGAATACAGAGAATTCAGAACAGCAAAGAGAGCAATACAGTAGAATAATACATAATACTTATCCACACAAATAGGTGAATTGTTGTGGTGAAATTAAACAATATAAGTTTACAGTAAACCTAATGGATGCTCCATTATGTTCAAAACCTTACGAGGCATTTAAAGTAAGAAATAATGCTTAAATAAATACCATCATGTTAATTTAATTATTAGTGTGCCTCTTTGTACAAAATGATTATGGAATGCAAGTTAGACTTTTAAGATATTAAAACATAAAAATGAGGTCTTTGGAAGCATTTTTAAGTCATAAAATAGCAAAAAACCGATCCGGCATGAATCGGAAGCCTAGGGTGGTAGTCTCATGACTATCACCACCCGATCGACCGGCCTTTAAAGGATGGTCGACTTCCCTCCCTTCAAAACTGGTGGAGTTTAATCCTCTCACTGTCTAATTAAACTCCAACTTGAATCTTTCACATCAAATCAACGTTTAATGCATAAAACTTGTTCACATCTCTTAGATAATCATGTATGAAAATTAAAAAAAAAAAAATTTCTTCCCAATTGTATGCACAAAACACAATCTAAGATCACAAATCAGAAGCATTTTACAGAACCAAAACAAAGAACATATGCAATATGATTTCCAAAATTTGAATCATGGAAATATCTGTCATGCTATAGATACACGATTAAACAACTAAATCATGTTTCTAACATGGATATTCAATCAAAAATCAATTTTAAAACTGAAAATTAAAAGGAAAAAGCCAAGAAGAAAATTTGGACAAGAGTAAAATAACCATAAAATAAGTTTTGTGTTCGAAGGTCCTATCTTAAATCTATGAAGGAATTGATGCCAAGGCTTGATCCATAAATGAAGCTTAGTTTATGAGAGTTAGTGACCAAGAAGATGGTTTCCTTTCTACGCCTTTGATACAATCTATGGCCGATTGTTAATTTGAGCAAGAGAGAATAGAGGAAGGAAGACAGAGAGAGTGAAAGAAAGAGGGGGTGAGTCTGGTTCCATATCTGGGATATGGTGGGCTTTCACTTGAATTTAAAGGAAAGAACCCATAAATGACATTTTGGTAAATAAGAGGGGAAAGACATGGCAAAGTTGTAAAATAATAAAACTGATGCAAAAATTTTTAGACACAAAATATTTTGACCAGAATTTTAAGTGGTATAAAAACTGAAATTATGCTATGAAATTTAGAATGAATGCTAATGACAATTAATTAATTTTTTGGCACACTAATTAAATCAACACAAGTTAATGTTGGATAAATTTCATGGACACTACGTCCCTATCTTCTTAAAAAAAAATTCGTCTTTAAGATTTTAAATCTATGATTTGAATAAAAGTCGCAAAACCACGATCTAACATCATATATAACAATGCTGAACAGGAGAATAATATATATCATATCTCATTAATGACTAAAATCACCGAACAACAATGAGAAAAAGAAAATTACATGGACACAGAAGATAAGAACAATATGAAAATGACAATAACTTAAGGGAAGACATGTTGTTCTTCAATGGACATTGTTGATGAAACTTAATGGGAAAACAGTCAAATCGTGATGTTTTGGTGGCTTAATTGTACTGTATACTTAAATGTATCTATAACGACATTTGTCCCAATAATTAAAACCCATAAAAAATAAAAATAAATTCGTTAGTCACATTGGTTTGGCTTCCGAAGAATCTAAAGCCTATGCTCTCTCTTCAAGCTATCACGACTAGAAAACATGGACACGACTAAGTGGAAATTAAGGGAAAGTAAACACAAAATTGAACTAAAATTAAGTAATCTGAATCTGTCGAAACGGCATCTGCACATAAATAACTATGAATTATAAATCATTATCTCATGAGGGCTTAAAATTCTATAAACAACAATATTACAATCCATGTACAAATACCAAAAATATAGACATTGGGATAAACCGTACAATATAATTTACATACAACAGATATAAGGTAAAAATACAAAACCTAACTTGGCATAATCTCAAACTCAATGGGTTCCATAAAACCTAAGAGGGAAAATTTTAAAACTATAAAACGTGAGCGAAAAGCTCAGTAAGATTATCTTTTAAAAAACATCGTTCAAGCCAATAAATAAAACATGAATATTTAAATAATCAAGTAAAAAGAAGAGATGAAACAGCCCAATAAATCTCTAGCACACAAATTATCGGTATATCATATACCAAACATACTTATAATGCTCTAACTAGTTGCCCACGCTGTGAAATGCCACTATCGAGGTTTAGGGTCCTACCCCAAAGGTTACACTTTATGTAACCTAGTCTCTATGGCTTTCTAAAACCTACACCAATGGCCGTGCACATCCTCGATGGCATTTGAAAATTTTTTATTTTATAATTTTTTATTCAGAGTCTAAATCACATTTTCAAAGTCATTTTCTAAAATATCAAAATCATCATATTTATATGCAAATAATTTTCTGAAAATGTTAGTAGAAAAAACAACATTTTGCAAATATTTCATATGGAACATGATCATCTCAACATTTATTGAAAAGGCTAAAGAATTTAAAACATGGCTAATCGAAGCAAGGAATACAGAATCCTATTCTAATTTCTCAAGAACTATTTTGAGGGACTTTAAAAGTTTGGTTCAAGGCTTGTGGTAGTCAAGAAAGCTCTATTGGTATATTTTCTCTTAACACTGAATTTGCTTTGATGACTTAAAAAAGTCTAAGGAATTTGCTTTAATTGGCTAGAGCTTAAGTGTCAGAATTTGACAAAGCAGAGTGTTGTTATTTGTATATCTGTTTAAAAAATCAGTTCAATGACGTAGTGAAATTTTAAAAATTTTATTTAATTACCTAAGAAACTAACTCAAGATTCTATAAACAATAAATTAAATGTAATTTAATGTACCAGTTGGAGACCGAAAATAGCACTTCTAACTGAATAATTCTTCAAGAACTAATCTCTACCATCAAATCTTTAATGTTATTCTCTTCCTTCAGAATGTGTTTGTAGGCACAACTTAACAAATACCACTATAGCTATACTCCTTCCAAGTAGACTATATGCTAAAGGAACTATGAACACTAAAAGGGAGTGATCAAAGCTCTACTTTCTGAAATTGCACTATAGCACTCTAAGAATAAATGAGGACCAAAGACCTCTATTTATAGAAGTAGTTGGAAGGACTATGGCATTTTGATGGTTGATCTTTGCCCTAGTCTTTATCCAATGGCCCAAAAGTGATGCTAATTGAGGCCCTAACCTTTTTAAAAACCTAGAAAACAAAGGAGAGCCTCTTTTTTTGGAGGAGGAGGCATAACTTCCAGAGGTGATTTTGAGCTCAGTCTAAAAAAGAAAATGGGAAAAAAGAAAAGATAAAATTGATTCTTTGTTTTAGCTTAATATTTTGGTTCTAGTTTTAGATTTAGATTTTATTTTAAATAAAATCATCATGGAAGAAGTTTTCAGAGATCAAGAGGTGGAAGAGGAGAAGAAGAAAAAGAAGAACTTGTAGATTGTGACAACCCCAAAATGTTTTTTTCATTCCTATTCTCATCGTTTTAATTTTTGTGATTTGTAAATGTTGAACCCTTGATGCTGACTTGTTTAATTTTAGTTATAGAATAGTTGTTTTTCTAGAGCCTTGATTTGTCCTAATTGTGAAATGTTGATTTATTTTAAAAAGTTTGTCATGGTTTAATTCAATTGACTCACACTTAATGCTTCTAGTTTATTTGGCCAATGAATTAGATGATTTTAGTATGTGTAGTTTGACCCTCAAGAGAAGGAAATTTCATGTACAGATTATGGAAAATGCAACCTAGACGTATATAAGATTGAGAGATTTGTAGTTCTTTTGTAGTCGTTAGAAGAACTAGAGCTTATTGAATGTTTAATTACTTTATTCTAGATAGAGTTATTAGAATTAGGTTTTTGAGCATATTATCTAATTTCATGCTCGAGAGTTAATTGAGAGGTTCTCTATTAATTAATCATGAGATTTATTTAATAATAAAATTAGTAAGGATTAATTAAGTTGAAATCGATGCTCTAGTATTTTTAATTCATTATTTTTGTTATTTTTTTGTTTCTGTTATTTTTACTTTCAATTTCATTTTTAATATTCGTTCTCATTTCTTTTAGTTTTAGTTTTTATTTTTATTTTAATTTCGATAATTCAATTAATCTTAGAGCAAATTAATTTCAGTAATTAATCGATATCCATACTTGGATACACTTTATTACTTGTACGACTAGTGCATTGCGGTTTGAGCGTAACTCATGATGCCATAAACAATAAATTAAATCTAGTTTAATATACCAGTTAGAGACTGGAAGCAGCACTTTTGACTGAAAAATTCTTCAAAAATGAATCTCTGCTGTCAGATCCTTAATATTATTCTCTTCCTTCAGATTGTTGTGTATGTAGGTACAACTCAGCAAATCTTCACTCCTTCCAACTAGACTATTTACGAAAGGGACTTTGAATAGTAAAAGGGAGTGATCAAAGCTTTACTTTCTAAAATTACACTATAGTAGTCTAAGTGTAACTGAGGACTAAAGATCTATATTCATAGAAGTAGTTAGAAGAAGTAGAAACCTATCAGGATTAGAGAGAATTTTCTCTCTTATTCACTACTTTACACGCCATCCATAGGAGTCCTATCTCCTGAAATGCACACCTATATCAATCAGAGGAAGATTCGAATTGAACCAACCATAATGTAAAGTTTTGTAATTATCTACATCATCTAGGATAATACCTATTCAAATAATTATTTAAATTAGAATTCAATTATCCACGATAATTATCTAATTTAAATAAATATGAATAATTATCCTTTATCCAAATTCAATTAAGATTTAAATTGATTATTTAAATACAGTTAATTAATTATCACAAAATCCTAATAATTAAATTTGAATAAACATCATTCTGAAATTAATTAATTAAATAATCAATTTGCCAAAAAACCCTCAGTAGTAGACACCCACAGTCCTATTGGACTGGGCCAACCATCACTCATAGTCCACCCAGACTATTGAGTTTTCATATTGACAAGCCCAGTAACCTATCTGGTATACCTATGATAATCAGAACTTGCATGATCTATGCTAAAGAAATTCATAAGCTAGCATTGGGGCCCAATGGACATATATTATCAGGCTCCAACAACAACAGATAAATTAACCCCCAAATAATTATCTATTTAATTATTAACTTCAATGTCTCTCTATTATTGAACTAAAGCCACATTTTTGATAATATACCATATTATGAGGCTCCTGAAATATAAGTCTTGTCCATGACCTCTCGTATTATGTATATTCCTATAAGTTACCCATAATCGGATGAAGGACAGTTCTGTTTTACCTTCCAATTATTTTACCTCAAAGTCTCATTATTTCGCTATTGAAAAATTCATTCCTTTTATAACATATACAAAAGGAATATCATCAGGTTACCATAGGTATCTTGATGACCAAGGCCCTATTATATTTTCTAATACCTGAATAGTACCTTTGAATAAATAAAATTGACTCTTTGTTAAAGAGTTATGGATTTTGTGTATGTCGATTATGCTCTCATTAAATATAGATTGCATCTCTGATATGCAAATTATGGTGCCATCATTCATCAAAACTCCTGCCTTTGGCATATTAAAAGATAGAGCCATAAGCACGGAGTCATGAATCCATTTTAAGATTAAGGTGACACATAAATGATCACAAAAGAGAATTGATTTTAAGTTAAATAGAATTATTATTAAATCAATTCAAATTTAGGTCCAATCGAGTATGCGACTACCATTAGGTCTATCATATCATGTGTCTACCGTAGGGTCAATCCGCTCCGACGACCAGGATAAGACACCTCCCCAATTGCACATAGATCCCATTACAGTGTTATTATATATAAAGTTCCCAACCATATGCATAGACTGTGGATTATATAATTTAAACTACTAATCTTTGAGTTAGATATTTTTGTATATCAACTCTAGATATGTCAAATTCCAAGATTTAGTTCTATAGTCATAGAACACATGTTTGCTTATACACAATCATTGTTATGATAGTAATATGAGGATATTTATTAATACTTGAAATATTCGTATTATTATTTATTTCACCAAAAATGTCATAAATACAATCTAAATATTTATTCTTTAGGGTACTAGTCCTAACAACATCTAGCATAAGCATGCGAACTCTAGTGTGATCTAATAAATTGTTTTGTTTTAAATTTTTGAGAGGTCACCAAACTTTTTTCTCTTTCTAGAATTATTCCTTATATTGAAAAGTATTCCAATTTAGAGCTTCAATTCTCTAAATTTCTCAAATTTAATCCCTTGGTTAAAATTCTATTAAAATTTGCATGGAAAAAGCATTCGCTATTTTTTTATAGCTTAACTAGCTTTATTTCAACATTTTCCATCAAAATTTCAATAGAATTTTAATTGAGAGACTAAATTTGATGCATTCAAAGAGTTTAGTGTCTAAATTAGAATACTTTTCAATGCAAGGACCAAAATTAGAAAGAGAAGAAAGTCCAAAGACCTCTCATAATTTAACTTAATTGTTTTTATATTTTATGAGAATATCAACATTCTCGTAACATTGTTTTCAAAGAAATACTTAATTCATTTTTTATCTTGCAAAAATGTTTCATTGGTATATACATTGCATTTGCATTGATTATAGCTTGTTGGATAGTTTTGCATTTGAAAGTCCTTGAGCTATTAGTTTAGGTTATGGTACTTTAATAAGTATAGACTGTCACGCCCCGAAGTACGGGAGGTGATGTGGTAGATTAATTAGGTTAATTAAATAAGGATTTAGTTAAAAACAGGGTTTTAGAATTTGATTTATAAATAAAAATGAGATAATTTTAAAATCGTTCGAATAGAATAAATTAAGGAAAGAAAATAAACCATCATAATAATTAAGCAAATAAAAAAAAGAACATTAAAAATATTTAAATATGAGGTGGAATGAGTATGGGTCCCACTGGCCTACATATTGTGCACACACATGTAGTACTGATAATATTACAATACAACCACAGTCCATAATGAAATAATAAGTTAAGATCTTACATGCCTTGATTCATTGTACTACAACCTACCCAAATCTTCTACTGGTCGTAAGTCCGGTCAGCAGACTCTTCTCCAATCCTAAGCTGATATCCACCTATGGGTAAGATTTTAAAACAATAAAACCGTGAGCGAAAGGCTCAGTAGGACTGTATCTTAAAATAAACAGATAAATATTCTAATAGAACTTTCTTAATAAATAAATAATTAAATAAATCAAATATGTATTTACATTTAATAAAATTTCATTGAAAACAGTTTGTCAAGAGTACCTTTTTAATTCTCTCGGGCAAACCAAATATTCACCACCAAAGTGGCCCAGCTGGGTTTTGGGACCTGCCCCCAAGGTCGTTTATTACACGACCCGATCTCTATTATGGCATCAAGCCCATATATCTTTCTTTAATTATAAAAATCTCTGTTTACCAAATATAGTTATTTACATTCTTTATAGAGTTCATTAAGAACATTTCTCAGTCATTCATCGAAAACATTTGATAAAAATCCATTTTTGGCTTAAATCATTTTGAAATAGGGCTACCAAAGAAAAGGGTAGAAGTCCTACCTCGATATCCATGTCGGTGTCCCCCACCGTAATCGGTCCGCTATACGTTAGCTCCGTGGATCCACGCACAACCTTAGATACAAACTAGGTCTATTAGTATCTAATTCGAGATATCCTATGATATTAAATCATCTCATGGTATCCTAGTGTGCCATTTAGGTTTATAAAGTTATTTTATAAAGTTAGAATTTCAATCGGGGTTTAAAACAGTAAAAACAGGTGAAAAATCACAAAATTGAGTTATGTTCGATCGGCTTGCCGGTCCCCTTGGTTCGGCCGGCCGAACTGCACAGTTCAGCCTGCCGGAAGACCAAGTTCGATCGGCCGAACATTTCCAGGTTCGGCCTGCCAGTCAGATGAACCTGGCCTGCTGAACACATGAATCTAGCCTACTGAAGATCAAGTTCAGCCTGTCGATCTGGGAAATTTCAGAAATTTTCACGCATGGGTTCTCGGCCTCCCGAACCCAAATCTTTAATCCAACCTATTTTTCTCAATTCTCAAGCATGGGAAACTATCATAAATAATAGAAAATCATAGTAGAACACTTTTTAATGGATTAAAACAAGTTTTAAACAAGATTTTCACAAAAATCCAAAAATAGAGAAAATAAAGGAAAAATAAAAAATCTTGATTTCAATCCGTTTTTGACCAAACAAAGTTTCAATTCTAGTTATTCTAAGTTACTCTAACCTAGATTGAAGCTTTTCTAAGCTCAAAATTGCTTAGATTTCAAAATGCAAGAAAATTTGAAAAATAGAAAAACTTTTAAAATTTAGAAACTAACCTCGAGTCGAAACTTTAAAACGATGTTTTTGTTATTGAATCTCATTCCTGAGCCTTCAATCTACTAAACCAAAGCTTGAAATAAAATTTTGTTTCAAAATTTTGGAAGAGAATGGGAGAGAGAGAGAAAACCGTGAGAGATAGAGAGAGGAGAGAGAGAGTAAGGAGAGAGAAAGGAGTGAAATAAATAGAGGAAGAGAGAGAAAAGTGGTTGCACAAGACTGTGTGCAACTACACACTGTTTTCAAATCAAATTGTTTCATTGAAATTTAAATTAATAATTAAAAACAATTTAGAATAATTAAAAATGATTAAAAGAGTAAAATAACACAAGGTTACTAAATGTTCACAAAATAATCAAATTAAATTTAAAATGCTCATTATGGCATACTAATCCACTATTTAGCATTCTAATAACAATTAATTAACTTTGGGGTGTTACAACTCTCCACCCCTAAAAGAAATTTCTTCCTCGAAATTTACAAATTGATTCAAAAACAAAATAAATGCGGATACAGCTCCAGCATACTCGATTCTAATTCCCAGGTGGCTTCATCAACCCCGTGATGCTGCCACATGAACTTAACTAACAAAATCTCACGACGACGCAAGTTAATCACTTTACGGTCGATGATTTGAATCGGCACTTCTTCATATGTCGTGTCTTCCTGAATCTGCATATCTTGAAACGAAATGATCTTATCCTGCTCAGGTGGACACTTCCAAAGCATCGATACATGAAATACGTCATGAACATGCGAAAGTTTTAGAGGAAGGTTGAGTCGATACACAACCACAGCAACGCGTTGAGTAATCATGAACGGTCCAATATATCTTGGCGTGAGTTTTCCTTTTACTCCGAATCGTAAAATGCCCTTACGAGGTGATACCTTCAAGAGTATGAAATCTCCAACCTCAAATTCCAAAGGTCGACGTCTTCTATCTGCGTAACTCTTCTGTCGACTCTGAGCTGCTCTCAATCGATCCCAAATCACGATGATCTTCTCATTGCTATCATGAACCTCATCTGGTCCAAGAATAACCCTATCTTCTAGCTCGGCCCAACACACTGGCGATCGACACGGTCGCCCATACAATGCCTTGAACGGTGCCATTCCAATACTCGATTGATAGCTGTTATTGTATGCGAACTCCACCAGATGTAGATACTTTTTCCAGTTCCCTTCGAAATCTAATGCACAAGCACGTACCATATCTTCGAGAATCTAAATAACTCGCTTAGATTGCCCATCGGTCTGAGGATGAAATGCCGTGCTGAAGTTCAAATCTGTACCCATGGCTTCCTGAAAGCTCCTCTAGTACCTGGCATTAAATCTGGTATCCTTATCTGATGTGATGGACAAAGGAACTCCATGCAATCTCACTATGTTCTGCAGATACAATTCCCCAAGAATCCTCCTCGAACACATCGATCTGAACAGAATAAAATGAGCTGACTTTGTTAACCTGTCGATTACGACCAAAATTGCATCGTACTGCTGCTCCGTCCTTGGCAATCTGGTAAGAAAATCCATCGTCACATGCTCCCATTTCCACCCTAGAATAGGAAGTGGCTGAAGCTGACCTGCTAGCTTCTGATGCTTGGCTTTCACCTAAAGACAAGTCGTGCATTTGGCCACGTATTCTCGAATGTCTTTCTTCATGCCTCTCCACCAATATTGCCTCTTTAGATCACGATACATCTTTGTACTCCCTGGATGAATGGCGAACTGAGACCTATGAGCTTCGTCCATTATGGCCTTCTTTACTTCTATGATAGCTGGAACTGCCAAACGCTTCCTGAAGTACAATGATCCATCCACATGTATCCTCCATTCTTTGAACTGCTCCCCATTCTGAACCTGTGTCCAGATTCCCTGAAGATGCCAGTCTTGCCATTGATTCTACTTCACCATCTGAACAAGAGCTGGGGTCATCTCCATATGATACACCAAAATACGATCATGGTTCTCGCAACACTGTAGACCGAACTCACTTACCGTCGTATCCCTTTTCCAATCCTCGAGAGCCAAACAAGCGAGAATTCTTGAAGATTTCTGACTGAGTGCATCCGCGACAACATTAGCTTTCTCGGGATGATACTGTAATGCAAAATCATAATCTTCCATATATTCTATCCATCTCCGCTGCCTCAGGTTCAAATCCCTTTGAGTGAACAGATACTTCAAGCTCTTGTGGTCGGAGAAAACCTGAAATGTTGCCCCGAACAAATAACATCTCCAGATCTTCAATGCATGAATCACCGCTGCGAGCTCTAGATCATGAGTAGGATAATTTTGTTCATGAGGTCGTAATTGTCTTGATCCATACGCTACCACGTGTCCCTATTGCATCAACACGCATCCAAGTCCACGTCCTGAAGCATCCGTATAAACCCGTACGGCTCGTCACTGCTGGGAATGATCAACACTGGAGCTGAAGTCAACCAATTCTTCAATTCTTGAAAGGCAAACTCGCATTCTTCATTTCACTCGAACCTGACATTTTTTCTAATCAATCTTGTTAACGGCGCTGCTATTTTCGAGAAGTCCTTCACGAATTTCTTATAATATCCTACAAGTCCCAAGAAACTACAGATCTCGGCCACATTCCTTGGTTGTTCCCAATCCACAATGGCTTCAATTTTTGACTGATCCACTGAGATACCTTGTTCAGAAATGACATGACCCAAAAATTTGACTTCTGTCAACCAAAACTCACACTTTTCCTTCTTGGCATATAACTGATGTTCTCACAGAGTCTGAAGCACGATCCTGAGATGTTGCTCATGCTCCTCCCAAGTCTTAGAATAAACCAAAATGTCGTCGATGAACACAATACAAACTGATCTAAGTAAGGCCTGAATATCCTGTTCATCAAGTCCATGAAAGCTGCTGGAGCGTTCGTCAATCCAAACGACATCACTAGAAATTCAAAATGTCCATACTGGGTCCTGAAAGTTGTCTTAGGAATGTCCTCTTCCTTAATCCTGAGTTGATGGTATCCTGACCTCAAGTCTATCTTTGAGAAGTACCGCGAACCTCCCAATTGATCAAACAACTCATCGATCTTGGGCAATGAAAACTTATTCTTCACTTTGACTCGATTCAATTGCCGATAATCTACACATAACCTGAGAGTTCCATCATGTTTCTTAGCAAACAAAACCGGTGCTCCCTATGGTGATGCGCTATTCTGGATGTATCCGTTATTAGCAAGTTCCTGAAGTTGCTTCCTGAGTCTTTCATTTCTGCCGGCTTCATTCGGTATGGTGCTATAGAAATAGGTGCTGTCCCTGGAAATAATTCAATACTAAACTCAATCTCCCAATGCGGTGGTAATCCTGGTAGCTCGTTGGGGAAAACATCTTCAAATTCATCTACCACTGGAATTACTGCACGTCTTTTCGAAACACTGGGCTCTCCTTCCAAATCCATGAAGATAACGCAGCAAACTGCATTCTTCCGCCCTCCGAGGCATGCCCTAACCTGACGCTCACTCATTAACCGATCACCACCACCCTGGTAGGTGATTACCATCCCCCAATCAGACACTAAGGTCACTTTCCTAAGTTGACAGTCCACTATTGCACTGTATATGGATAACCAATCCATCCCTATGATTACATCATAGGTTCTCATGAGGATTACAATTAAATCACTTTTTAAAATCTCATCCCCGATCTTTATTTTACAAGCTTTACAAATATTATTCGCACACATCCGCCCCAAGGGTGAAGCCATAACTAAGGGTTCATCAAATTCTTCTATCTCTAATCCCAAGGCATGTACAAAAGAACTCGAAATGAGAGAATAAGTGGCACTAGTATCAAACAACACGTGTGCTAAGGACTGAGAAACCATGATCGTACCATCGACAACTGTGTTATTGGTCTGGGCATCTGACTCCCTAATGTCATCACGTGAACCTGCACTGGAGCTTTTCCTTTACCTCTACCGACAGTACTAGTTCCTAGATTAACTGGTCGATACTGCTGCGATGATGGCGACTAGACACTAGCTGTACTCGATGCTCGATACTGAGGAACGTTACACTAAAAGTCCTACAGTTGGTGTCCTTGCGCTGTATGTGACAGTTGCTGAGGAGAGAACTGATGAAATGGAAGCTGAGGATACTGTTGTGGCTAAGGTAGAGTCTAAAGCTGAGGCTGACGACTAGCTCATTCTCTGGTCTGAAATCCTAAGCGAGCACTCTTGATCGGGAAATTCCTCTTGATGTGTCCTGGCTGCTGGTAATAATGACAATGGAAGCTGTAGGGGTTGCTGCGCCCGCTGCTAGATGAACTGCTACTACCGCTGTTCACGCCACCCTGTTTGCTCTTTCTTGGAGTCGGTCGACTGCTGACACTCCTCCTGCTGCTCCTCTGTGGTCCTCCTGATGCCTTAGCTCAATTCTCACAATACTGTGCGTAGTCACTCTCCACTGATATTGCTGATGACACAAGCTCTCCAAAATTCCTGAGTCGTAGAGCAACTATCTATCGTCGAATAGGGGCTTTGAGTCTGTCCTGGAATTTGATTCACTTCTCACGCTCCGATGCCACTGCTGAGGGAGCAAACCTGGCCAATTCATTGAACTTCGCTTCATATTCTTGAACTGACATGTCGCCCTGCTGCAACCTATAGAATTCTGCCGCCTTTTGATCCCTGTATCCCTGTGAAAAGTACCTATCATAGAACAGCTCCTCGAACCTGTCCCAATCAATATTACCATTATTCTCTAGATGCTTTGCTTGCTACCACCAGTTATTAGCACCACCTTCAAACTTATATGCTGCGAATTCCACGCGATACTCCGCTGGCACACCAAGCGTATCCAAGTGTTTCATGATTGAGTCTAACCAATATTCTGCCACTTGCAGGTCCCTATTTCCATCAACAGTCGATACAGATGCACGTCAAAACTCCTTAAAGTACGTATGCCGACGACTAGCCTCAGAATCATTAGGTCTTGCCCTTGCTGCCATCTGTCGAAATGCTGCAAACATAGCCCTCATCATGCCCTCATCGTTTCCAAACTCCGCATCTGCTGTCGAGCGACGTCTAGGTGCCATTCTTTCACTTTTGAAAACAAAATTTAGACTATCAGTGGTATTTCATTGTCGTACCTATATGTGCATAATTCCCATGGTTCATAACCTTGAGCTCTGATACCATTCTGTCACGCCCCGTAGTACGGGAGGTGACGTGGTAGATTAATTAAGTTAATTAAATAAGGATTTAGTTAAAAACAGGGTTTTAGAATTTGATTTATAAATAAAAATGAGATAATTTTAAAATCGTTCGAAT
>CAMOHE010055261.1:0-29706 GCA_946598075.1 Artocarpus hirsutus
CCTTTAGCCCCTACCCCCCTCCCCCTAGCCCCCAACCCCCACCCCCCTTGCCCCACCCACCACCCCTCGCCCCCACTCCCCAGCCCCCAGCCCCTCGCCCACTCCCTTGCCCCCACCCCCCACCCCTCAGCCCCCCCACCACCTCGCCCCACCCACCCCCCTAGCCCCAACCCCTTGCCCCCAGCCCCCACTTGCCCCACCCGCCCCTTCGCCCCTACCTGTCCCACCCCCCTCGGCCGCCCCCACCCCTTTTGCCCAACCTACCCCCCTCGTTGTGTAATCAATTATGAATATGTGAAGATGAAAATTAATTGTACAATTTGTGGTGAATATATCAATACGTGTAATATGTGAAATTGTGTAATTCAAATTGTAACTTTATGAATATCTGTAATATGTGAGGTTATGTAAATATGTCTAACATGTGAAATTATGTGAATATGTATAATTTGTGAAATTATATATGTAATTGAAATTGTAAACTCTCTCTCTAATATGTGTAATACGTGATAGTAGATGAATATGTAAAATTATGTAAAAATGTATGAAGTGAATATTAGTATGTGAAGATGTGAATATGTGTAGTTTGTGATTAATATTAGCATGTATGTGTTAGTTTTGGAATACTTTGCATAGGTACAATGTCTCGCGAGATCGATAGTGACCAGTACAAGGAGGAGTACGAAGACTGCACTCTATCTTCATCGCAATATAGCAAAGGAAACCAATGTAGTAAGCCACGAAAGTGAACTGAATTTGATCCAAAAGTAGACTTTGAGTGAAGGGCTACATTAATGAAACAAATTCATCGGATGAGAAAGAAAGGTTTAAGAATTCAAGTGACTTTTAATTCAAAAGGACAATCAAAAGGTGCACTCGGCCATGAATTAAGTAGCTGGATCAGAGTCCTCAATCAAGAGCATGTTCCAATATGGACAAAAGATTGGAGGTCTAAGGATTTAGATGAAGTAAAAGATATGATTTGGAGAGAGATATACGAAGCTTTCACAATTAAGAATTGGTATAGGAAAAGGGCTTTGAAGGTTTGTAGTGAATTAGCAAAGGGGTTCAGATCCGACCTCTACATTACGTTCATACAGCCATACCTTTCTATTCTGGAGGAGGATGTAAATGTATATAAATGGCCTCCTATAGTAAGACACTACTGCCCCTCCATAAACGATGACGATTGGGAAGCTTTTGTAAGGTATTGACGTTTCATCAATTTCCAACTGCTATCATCAAATGTAAGAAAAATAAGAGCAAAAAATGAATACTGCTCTATGGTTGGCCGAGTGGGATATAGAGAGCTCGAGCAATCCTTGGTACGTTACTATTTTACTCAAATTACATATATTAATTATTCTATCATTACTATGTTACTAACATAGCATAACACAGTTTACAAAGACGGGGTGCTACCAACAAGAGAGGAGTTGTAGGTAAAATCACGTCAAGTTCCTGATGGCCAGTTTAAAAATCCAAAAGTAGCAGAGATTTTCAACTTGATTGTAAGTTTACTAAACACGAACAATTAATTTGTATTTTACTACAGGTTGATGAAGGATTGCTTGAATAACATGGTTGTGTTGTTGTTGTACAGGATGAATACACAGCGCATCAAAGTCAAGGAAGCTTCCAATTGGTCGGTAATGATGACATTTTGACAAGGGCACTAGGAAAACCAGAATATTTAGGACGTATTCGCGGTCAATCGAAGTATGTGAAGTAGTCTCAATACTTCGACCTCCAATCAGGTTCTTCAAAATTGAATTCTCAAATGTCGAAGATGCAAATGGAGATTGCAGAACATCAAAGTCTTGTGACCGAGATCATTTCCAAGGACGTGCCAAGTCGATAGATGATAGCATCTCACAACGCAACATCTTCAAAGCTAGTTGTAAACCTCCCAATAATGTAGCAAAAGCTCTAGAAGCTCTAGAAGTCCAATTGTCACCTCCTCGTCAAGGGCCCGAACAATGTAGGCTCTTCGTTGAGGATAGAGTTAATGGTGGGTGTACACTTGTTGCACTTGGGAAGGTGTGGATGGAGAGTCTTCCAACTGATACACTTCATGGACGACAATTAGTGGAAGAGAACGTGCTTGTTAGCATCACTACCATCAGAGTTAGAACAGCTGAATTGCCTGTTCCAACACTTGAAGCAACAACTATGGGTGAAGCAGCAGGAAGCTTCATCACATAGCTGATGAGGTTAGTTGAGGTCATCACATTGACGAAGACGAGTCGAGCACCTAGTCATGTTCCACAAGATCTAAGCAAAAAGAAACGGCAAAAAAAGAAAGGCTCTCCAAAAGCAAGAGAATCACAACCTGAGGTTGAACAAGAACAAGTACAAACCGTTGCTAATGAGCAACTAGCTGCATTTAACTTTGTTTCAGTACCTTAAGAATTTATACAGTTGGCTCTATACACACATTCTTTCATGTGCGATGGGTCAACAATTCAGTGACCGATACCAATAAATGTCACTGTCAATGATTTGCCTATCTATGTAGGGTATGAAGACGTTTATGACTTCATCAAATTTGATAAAATCAGGGCAAACTATATCCTCGTATACCTCAGGTGATAACTCTAGCCTTATTTCAGTATTTTAAAAATATATGTAGAGTTGTAAGGTGCTTTAAAATAATTGACTGTATTGTTTTTTATTGTAGTTTTTTGGCAGAATATTGTGAACTTCAAGGCATGGGGCAAGATTTTGGCTTCATATCTTCAGCCATTTGTTTCAAGTGCTGCAAGAGACCTACAGAGTGATCATAGAGAGCGTGTCACATCACTCCTCTACCTATTAGCTCAAGCACCAAGGGGAAATTATTCTTCCTGCCATACAATGTTGGAGAACATTGGATGTTGAGACTTATTTCGCCATGGGAGGACCAAATATATTGGTTTGACCCCATCAAATACCCACCACGTGAGGATTTCGTATCAGTCATGAGATTGTAAGTATTAATGTTCTCTTATAAAATTAATTGTTTAGTCTCATATAATTGTATTGTCTATTGATTTATTATTTAAACATGACACATTGCTAGGGCGCTTAACGATTGAAAGCTTCAAGTGGGAACCGGTATCACAAACCGACCAAACGAAACGCTATATTCTAAATGTAAGTGTCTAAGACAACAAGGAAACATAGAATGTGGTTTTTTTATTCTACGTTTCATGTGAGATATAATTACAAGTGGTATACAAGCCTTGAGAAAAAAAATATTTTTATGTACATACGGATATACATGAAGTTAGATTAGAGTGGGTACAATTTGTAAATAAGTATGTGCTTTTTAGATAAGTACACATCATAGTAGATTAACAAAGTGCTCAAAATAGCTCAAATGTAAAATGATCTTGTAAATACATTGTAATTTTTAATATACAGCAATTATTATTGTATGCAATTAGGGTCTTGATGTAATGGATAATACACGGGACTGGCCATCACGTGAGAAATAGAAATTATTGGAGAGTTTTTTTTTTGGGAAAATACCAAAATTTCATGATAGTTTTTTATCAAAATCGTCATGGAAACCCTAGCTTCCATGACGGTTTTGACCAAAAACCGTCGTGGGAGCTAGAGTTTCCACGACAATTTTGACTAAAAACCGTTATGGAAACTCTAGCTTCCATGACGGTTTTGATCAAAAACTATCGTGGAAGCTAAGGTTTCCACGACGGTTTTTTAGCTTCCACGACAATTTTGATCAAAAACCGTCGTGAAAACCCCTGCTTCCATGATGGTTTTTCATCAAAACCGTTGTGGAAAATTACCCCATACACACCCCTTCTACGCCAATTCTTCTATTACACGATAGTAAAAAATCATCGTGAAAACTCCATGTTGTTCCATGACTGAAGTTTTCACGACGGTTTTTGAACCGTCGTGAACTATCGTGAAATCCACATTTTGTAGTAGTGTATTTAAATCAAGCTCCGGCCCTATAGTGAAATAGAGAAAAGAAAAAGGTGAAGAAAGTGAGATGGTCAGCGTGCGTCACCTGGCTTTTGGCCTAAAACTCAGTCTCCAAGCTTATCAAATGCCATGCTTTTCTATAGGATGTTTAGTATAGTGGTTTGAATCATTGGTTAGAACTATTTTTATTATAGTATGTAAGAGCTTTATATGTAGCAATTTTTTTCTTTTTACTATAACATGTGAGAGCTTTATACTATTCATAATTGAGATAATGGTTAGGACCGACCCTTGCCAAATAGGCTACTAGTGGTGGGAGGATCTTCGGTGTAGAACTTCCTTTAGGGTGGATCAAAGGTGGGATATTGGTTGGTGGCCATTGGTTTAGTGCGTTGTAATTTTTGTATTGAATATCTAGTTGCTAAAGCCATTCGAGCCTTTGATCTATCTGTGGTTGGATTTTTATGGGCGTGACAATGTGGTGTTTCTACAACAACAGGAGGGCTTATGTGTCGTTATTTCAACGACAAGTCGACTACACCATGCATCACTTGGGCTCTTTTGCTTTCTTTTGGTGGCTTATTCATTAATTGTCTCATCAAAGGAGGTTCTATCAACAATACATGGGATTTTCTTTTGTTTTTGTTTTCTATGTGTTGTCATTTATAACAATTGGTGGGTTTTATCCTTATTTAGTGGCGTTTTGCATTGTTTTCTAGTGTTTGGTTGTTTTTTAGTCCGTTAGATTTGTTTTGTAGCCGTGTTTTATGTGGTTTTAGTACTACGGTTCTCTTGACTTAGCTGGATCAAATTTTTCCATCGATGGTGGATTTTTTTAAGAGCCATGTGTATATTTAAGTGTTTTGCATACCTATTTGGGTATCAATTTTCATGACTTGGTACGCATCTACTTTCCTTCAGTGTTATTTCAGTGTCTAGTTTTGGTCGCGGTTTTTTATAGTTGAAGACCATATGAGTCACTATTGGTGTTTATATTTTTTTAATGAAATATATTCGTCTTCAAAATAAATAAACTTGAAAACAAATTCATTCACATATTGAAAAAATTCAACAGGTGCACGTGCTTTGCAATTTGTAATTTATATATGTAAAGAAAAAAAATTAGAGAGCAAAAAAAAAATAATTTCAAATATTCCCCTTAAACTATAGTCTTTGTGACACTTTGCCACTCGATTTTTAAAATATAACATCCATTTCCCATGAAGTATGAGCCACTGACCAAAACATAGTTCTTTTGTTTAAATTGTAACGAAAAATTGACAAATAATTTTAAAACCAAAGGAATTTTGGTAATCTATTTATAAAACTAACCACAAAATTTAAAGCTATAATAAAATTAGAATTTATCGATGATTAAAAAAGTCAATTGAAACTATAATATCATTCGAATCTATCTTTATTTCGATATACCATATTTTTTAAAAAAATTATTATTTTTTTTCAAAATCAAAAAGTATTTTAAAATTTTAAAAGTTATAAATGCTAGTAGAAAAAAAAGAATATAACAAAATTTATATAACAAAAAATATAACACAAATGTTTCAGAGAGAAAAAAAAAAAGCTCAAATGGTTTGATAAAATTTCCTTCATTCAATTGGTTTGATAAAATTTCTTTCATACTTTTAAAGTTTTCACAGAAATTTATACCTTTTAAAATAATACTTTTTAGGTATGAAGAAACCTAATAAATTTTAAAGAAATTTTTAGTATATTAAAAAAAAGAGAGATATCAAACTGGTACTATAGTTTTATTTGATTTTTTTTTTGTTTTTTATTTTCATAATAGTTTTTATTTTTTGGTTATTTTTATGAGTATATTACCAAAATACCCAAAATTTTGCAATTATTTTTAATTTTCTAATAGAATGACCATTTTTGTGAATGGCTCATACTTCGAAGGGAATAAATCTAACGCTTTAAAATTCAAGAAACAAAGTGTTACAAAGCTTATAATTTAAGGAGAATTTTTGAAATTAATGCAATACAAAACACCAAAAAATTCTAACTTGTTATGAATTAAGATCCCTGAAACCAATGATCCACCATTCATTAGTCAACATTCAACACTCAGTTTAAAATTGCACTCATTAAAAAGAAAAAGGAAAAGGAAAGCCAAAGAAACAAAAAAAATTAGTGGAATCCAACTAGCAAAAATGCTATGCACTCGATAGGGATTGCCGAGGATAAAAAGCTAGTATTTGGTGCTAAAGTTTCTTTAAACCAGCGCTAGACGTGAGCACTCTAGCTTCCATATAAAAATGTCCCACTATAGTTCTAATTTATTATTTTATTTCAATTTTGATCCTTTAATTAGCAAGATATTATTAAAGATTCAAAAACTAAAATGAGAAACTAAATAGAATAATTTTGATAAATGTAACTAAAATAAAAACAATCTATCACATTTTTTTTAGATGTGCTTTCATTTTAAAAAGATAAAATTGAATATTTATTGTCGGTATATAATATATGTATATGTGTATATATATATATATATTAACTATGTGTTCAACATTATGATTATCTAAAACAATATTTAATTATATATATATACATATATATCATAATGCACAACTAGAGATGTCAAATGGGCTAGCACGGCCTGGCCTAACCCATTTAATTTAGGCTTAAGTGTGCCTTGTACCGTGCTTGAACCGCCCATTTATTTATCAAGCTGTGCTAGGCTCGACCTATTTAATTTTTGCCGCATCGAACCTAACCCATGATCCATTTATTAATGGGCCGTGCCCATAAGGTGATTGGGCCGTACACGTATCGTGTCTTTATTATGCCTAGTGGTAAATTGAAAAAATAATAAAAAACAAAATGAAAGCACTAAATCTTAACAAAGAAAAAATCTTTTTTTAAGGACATGTGCAGTATAGTTTCCATTATTATATAGCTTGTTGGGCAAAGTTGGTTCTAACTATCTTTTCAGTTAAGACCAGTGTAAAGCTCTCACATGTTGCAGTAAAAAGGAAAAAAAAAAGTTGCTACAGTATAAAGCTCTCGCATGCTATAGTGTTTGCAATTCTAACCACCTTGCTAAACACCCTATTAGTTTTTCTTATAAACCAAAGAGGGTAAGTATATATTAGCAATTGACAATTTACTAACAATAAAAAATCTATTTGATTTTTTTTTCTATTTTAATCGAATCTATTAGAAATTTAGACCTTCTTCATTATAAAAATATAAATATATTAGTAAAATTAGTTTAAATTGCATGTTATAATTGTGCTTGTAATTCGGCCCTCAATCGAGCTTTTAACGTTCTCGTGCTCGTGCTTATGCTTGCATTTGGCCCTTATCATGTTGTGCCCTTAACCAACCTATTGAAGAAGCGGGATGTGCTATGCCTATTTAATAATCGTGCCATGTCGTGCTGTGCTTGCCTTTTAACATGTCGTGCTCATATTAGCCCACTAGGTCTGGCCTATTTTGACATCTCTATGCACAACTTGTAATTTAAAATGCATGATTGTCAATACTTATGTATTGACGTTAAAAATTCTACTCCTCCTTTTCTTGGTTAAAATTCATCTTACTAACAATCCAAAAATTTGTTTTTAATTACTTATCAAAATCACTATATTTAGTTTTTCAGTTTAGATTTTTCAAATTTTAGTCTATAATAACTCTTAGTTATAACTAGAGGGACCAAAGTGAAACACAGTAATATGTTAAGGACTAAAGTGAGACATTTTAAAATTCTTCCGTTAAATATTTAATGTTTAAGAAATGGAGGGATGGTGGTATGTCTTAGGGGAGACCAAATTAACCTTGCTTAAAATGTCGTCGTTATTGAGTATAGTAGCAAGTAAGGATCATTCATGTAGAAGATTGAGTCTAATTAATTAGTCAACAACACTAACCTAAGACACAATAAGACTAAATAAAAGATGGGTTTTTGAACTAATTAAAGAAAACACAAAAAAAATAAATAAATAAGAAACAATGATATTAAAACTGATCAAAGAATTATTCTCCACCACTAAACAATAACCATAAAATTAATTACAGAATTACTCCTAAGTAACTATAAAAACTACCAACCATAAATAGTATTAAGCTTTGTTATTCCAATCTTTCCTTAGTTCGTAGATTTAATAAAACAAGTACTTTATTAATCCCTTTTCCATTAAACAACCAAGAACAAGCTCTCTAAATTTAATCTAACAGAAGCATTAGAAAGATAGGTTGATCAAGGCAATGATCACACAAACTTGAATCATTAATGTAGGTTATGTTCCACTTGCAATCACATGAAAACTTAACCATAATCAATGACTATAATTTACCACTAATGATTAGAATAACAAGACAATTATCAGCATTTTAACCTATTTAATTGCGTACCCAAACAAAATAAGAAAATAATCATAAACAATAATAACAGAAGAATATAAACAACTTTAATTAAAAATTGGAAAATAATTCTTTAAATTAATTATATAATTATGTATGCGGTTTTGAAATTCGCTTCAACCACAAATAATGTTAAACAAAAAAATTGAAAAATAAAATAAAATAAAATAAAAAGAGGGGAAAAGAAAGAACTAGGAAGGTCTTCAAGAATTTATACGTAGACAATCCTCTTCAGACCACCATTTCATTCTACACTTTTTCCTCTTTTTGTTTTTCATTTTTTAAGACCACAAATGTTGGACAAGGTGCCTGAAGGATTAAATGATGTAATAAGCTTTTAGAGATATTTAATCGATAAAGAGTTTGATTATTATTCGTATACCAAATGTTGCCGTCTTTATGTTCATTTTTATTGAATGTATGATTGTTAACACCCCAAAATGTTCCTTGTTCAACGGCGGACGTTTGTAATATAGAAAGGTTGTCATATCTATAGGGAGATGAAAATTTGTAACTTGACAAATTGTTATAAATAAATGGTCGAAAAGGCAAGCGGTTGTTCAAAACAAATTTTAAAATAGAAGATATATTTTTATGATTTTTTTATTATTCAAGGTTTAAAACATAAAATTAAAATGGTGAAGCTTAAAGAATCCTTTGTATGTTTCGCAACTGGTATGAAATTTTAGCTCTATTAATAATTATCTTAATCATTTGATTTATTATATCTTTTTTCGTTAATTGCAAGCATTTTTACTATTTTTATAAGTCAACCGAGAATGACAATATAGCAAGCCATAATGCAATAAGGATCTTCTTATAAAAATAGCAAAATAATCATCTCTCACTAATGATTAAGTGCACTAATTATGAAAATTATAACCGTTGTCACTATAATTATAATCAATATAATTTTAAGATAGAAAAGATAATAACAAATCAAAATTAATATATTTTTATAAAATAAATTATTGCATTAATTCCAACAGCACCCCGTCTTATTAATTGATTTAAGAATACACTATGCCATCCTCTGTCTACAATAAATCAAGAATTACCAAGCATTTACTGTGCCAGTCCATGTCTATAATGAGCAAAAACTCAACTTAATAAACGAGCAAGACTTCAATATTATTAATATTAATTATGCAACACAATTAAATTACATAAAAAAAGCATGACTAAATGTATACAATAATTAGGCAGCATAACAACATTAACAATAACTATTAAAAACATAAAGATATAATTTATTCTACAAAATAAGCATTACAGCACAGATATAGAGTTAAAATCCATACTAAAGTACTATGCATATAAGATCATCTCTTTGCCTCACTAGACTCTCTACACTAATCTAAACATTATTTTATTATTTTTACTTAAAGGGGATATTGTTGAGTCTAACTCAACAGAAAGGAAAAGAAAGAGAAAGAGGGCCAACGGCCCAAATGAGGGTGTAGAACTAGGAGAGAGGTCCCCGATATTTATCGTGCTTGAAACTATTAAACAATGTTTTTTTAATATTATTTAAATATTGCATGTGGATAAAAATGATCCTGCCCCCCTCCCTTCATTCACGAGAATCTCGTGAATTGATTAAAAATTTTCTTTTCTTTCATGCTGATCCACATTCGTTAGTGTGCATTTTTGCCTTTGAAATCCTGTGCTTCGCAGTGACTAGCGGCATAAAACAAGCACAATTTGGACTGTTCATTTCGCGATCCAGCGGACACAAAATGAGGAGGAAAATGGCCCTAGGTGGAGCCGCATGCCCGCAAACTCTAACCATTAGATAGGTCATGGTCACCCGATCCAACGGCTGGAAAGACGCAAGCTTGTGAAGGCACCTGCACAAAATCCAACATGCCCGAGATGCTCTTTGACACACGTGGAGCTTGTCTGGGCTTATGACGCATGTGCCAATCACAAAACAACACGTGGAATGCACTATTGAGACTCGGCTGATGCAATGACATGCATCCTTCGATTGGACGGCTGAGATCAATTCGACGGTTTATCAGACGGTCTAAATATCGACACGTGTCCTATTAAATTTAAATTCAAATTTTGTTTATTTCTTGATGCATTTGATTTCTGATTTTGTCCATTTTTGCGTAGTTTTGCTCCGCTTTTCCTTCACATTTCAAATCTAAAATTCACAAAGACACTAAAATTAATTATTTTACAAAATAATATTTACAAAAATATTAAAAATATTTATTTTACATTAAAACACACCAAAATAATTAGAAACTTTTAAAATTTTCAATCTCTTTTGGTTTGACACAGATATAATTTTTAAGACTTGAAAATATTTTTAAAAATTACTAAAAATATAATAGATTATATTCACAAACTTAAAACACACTATTAAATACATAAAAACTCAAAATAAAATAACCGCATGTTTTTTTTATACTTTTGACTATTTACAAACTAAACACATATTTAATACAACGAAACAACTCTAAAAATTACCAAAAATATCATTAAACATAAAAACACACTAAAAATACATTTTTAAACACATTTTCATACTAAGACACAAAAACACCTATTAATACAAAAATGCTATTAATTAGAGGATTTAATGAGAAATAAAAGTATAAATAAATGATTTAAGCTTATAAAATATACACTTTAACAATCTCATCACACCTCCCAACTAGCTTATTGCTAGTCCCTAGCAATTAAAGCGATAAGATTTTGAAATGATTTATTTAATATCCATGCAATGCATGACATTTAACTATTATTTGACTTATCTAACTAGATAGACTAATAAAACAAAAATTTTATTTGACCAATTTATATGCCATTTAACAAAATGTGTATAAGCCAAACTTAGTGCAAAGTAAGGTAATAAATAATTATAAAGTTTTGTCCAAAACTAAGAATAAAATTGTTCTGATATTTTGCTTCAAATCACTTTTGTAGGTAGCAATACTTTAAATTTATTTATAAGAATACTTAAAGTGCAGAAACATAAAATAGAAATATTTACAAACTTTACAATTGTGGATAGTGTAATGTTTGATTTCCTTAAGCTTTCTCCATAACCTATTTAACGAGCTTTGGGTTAGTAACTCCCAAACTAGTTGGTCTAAGGTATTAGGTGTTGAAGCACCCCTTAGAACTTACTTGCTCGAGTTAAAGAGGCTATGAAACCAAACTTATCCAAATTTATTTATTAATTTACATCATTATACACTTTATTTATTTATAATTCTTTTTATTTCTTTTTTTCCTTTTTTTTATTTTTTATTTATTTAGTTTATTAATTTTGAAAATATTGCCGCCTTTATTTTTTCATCTTCACAAAATAATAAAACTCAAATATTCATAGTTTTGACTGACCACCACAATTAAACATTACAGTGCATGTGTGAAAAGAATAGCTTACAAACACTTTGAAAAATAAACACATAGAAATGTTAAATAAAACTAAAGTTTTACGAGTCCATAAAATTAGATAATTCAAAGAATAAAAAAATGATATTACATTAATAGGAAATTCAAAAATCAAAACAAAATGATAACACATTAATTACTAAGAAACTAATATTTACAAAATATTTTTTAAATTTTCTTTTTAATTTTATGGCTGACGAAAAAATAACACACAAAATCTTGAGCAAAAAAAAATATGGGCAAAATTTGAAAAATTTTTGGCACAGCACAACATTGAAGCACAACTTTCATGCACAACCCTCTCCCCTCAACCTAAAATGTACATTATCCCCAATGTATAAAAAGAATAGTAAGAGCAGCAAAAATGTTACCTAAATCAGCACAACTATAGAGATGATCTATAGCAAAATTAATAAACAAAAACTAAAAACTAACAAAACACACAACAATATATTACAAATTGGGTCTTTTAAAGTCAGATTCCCTAGACTTTATTTTTTTTGTTTGAAAATTAAATTACTTTTCAAATTCTTCAAAATACGTTTCAAGAGGAAGCAAGTACAAAGTACTTACTAATCACATTGATTATATCCTCCTTAATCTCAACCATTTTAATTGAATTATTAAGTAATTTAATTTCAAATATTTTTTTAAGGAAAATTAAAAAGCAAAATCAAAAACACACTTTTTTTATTGAAATTTATTTGAAAATCCAAACAAATTTCATTTACAAAATTAAACTCATTAGAATGCATCTCGAGAGAAAACAGTTTAACTCCTTAACTCAGCCATTCTAAACAAATTTAATTAATAGCCTTCATTTTAAATTTTCAAAATAAATCTCATTTTTTAAAAAAATTTAAAAAGAAAATCAAAATAACACACAACAACACAAAAATATGTTACAAAATATATTATAAATAAGGGAAGGTAAAGATATTACTTTGAAAAGTCTTTTCCCATCGCTTGATACTCTGAATTCAGCAAATCTTTCTTCTAACTCCTCTCTTAGTGGAAAGTCGTCAAAGAGCGACTTCCTCCCATAGTAAGTGCTAAAGGACACCACATATGGGTCTTGTGTAAACATGCTCTCAAGATTGGCAAATTTTGAAACATTTAAATTCATGAAACTTGTACTCATTTTATGTTCTTGGTAGGTCCATAAAAACGATGCTAGAGGTGGTGAAGGAAGTGGTGGCCACATAAGATTTTGGTAAGAATGGTCTTTGGTGAACTCTTTTGGCAACTGAAGTTGAGAACCTGGGACTAAAGGTGATGATTGTTCCTGTTCTACAGCTAAGTCTTCATTCTATTCTTTACATTCCTCTCCTAAAGGTTGTTCCTCAAAATAGGTGGGTTCTAAATTTTCTTCATCAATTACTAAGTCAATTATTTCTTCCTCACCTAAAGAATCATCTTCAAATAACTCAAAAGACTCTTTAATTGGCTCGACAGGTTCTTCTAAGTGACAATTTTGTGTTAAGGTATCTTTGGCAAGAATGGTTTCAATTTGTTCAACCTTTGACTTTAATTGGTACAAAGAATATTCAAGCCTATCTAGTTCTATTCTCCTAATGGTTTCCAAATATTTTTCTAAAGTTTCTTCCAATGTTTCTAAGGTTTCTTCCAAATTCACGTTATTTGGGTCACTATATATATCTTGTAATTCAAAATTTGACTCCAAAATTTTGGGTTGATTGTCAGGCCAAGGTTCTAAAAAGTTTAAATTGTTCTCCCAAATTAAATTGATCCTATAACTATTCAATCTCTAATAATCATATTCAGCCATATCTTCTAACATATAATAGGCTTCATTAATAGGTAATAGGTAAAAAGTTGTGGTACCATATCCTCTCTTTGCCCAATTTCTTATTTCAGGACTTAACCCATCTATGAGGATTTCTAACATATATTCTCTAGAAAGACCATGGAAAGGATACTGATCTAGCAAGTCTTTAAATCTCCACCAAGCACTATAAAATGGTTCCAAGTGTTGTTGAGAAAAATTTACAACAAAATGTCGATGAATTTCCCAAAACATTTTTTTATTTTGTGATTTTTGATTTTTTTATTTTTTTAAAGGAAAATTTTCAAGCTAAATAATGCTCAATTCATAGGATTCCTAGATCATTGGGGGGTCAAACTGGACATGCTTAGAATTCCCAACTTTCTTAGGCAATGGTGTTAGCCTTATGGTCGTGAGATCGAGTCCCAACGATGGGCCTTTTTGACAAAATCCAATAAATTTTACAATTACCCAAACTTACAAAATGAAAGACTAGATGCTAAGCTTTTCTTATCGAAAAATAAAGTAGTGAGTGAAAAGCATCCGTCTTTTTTATTTTAATTTTATTTTTTATTTTTTGAAATTTTTATATTTTTTTTATAATAAACACATTAATTAAAAATGCAAATAATTAAAATGTTATTTACAAAGGATAGGGATAAATCACTTACCTATTTTCTCGCTTAATTTAACAATATGATAGAGTAACGGCACCTCCCGACAACGGCACCAAATTTTTGGTTGTGTTAACGGCCCAAAATGTTCCTTCTTAAATGGCGGACGTTTGTAGTATAGAAAAGTTGTCGTATCCATAGGGAGATGAAAATTTGTAACTCAGCAAATTGTTAAAAATAAACGGTCGAAAAGGCAAGCGGTTGTTCAAAACAAATTTTAAAATAAAAGCAATATTTTTGTGATTTTTTTATTTGATTCAAGGTTTAAAGCACAAAATTAAAACGGTGAAGCTTAGAGAATCCTTTGTATGTTTCGCAACTGGTATGAAATTTTAACTCTATTTAATAATTATCTTAAGCATTTGATTTATTATATCTTTTTTCGTTAATTGCAAACACTTTTACTATTTTTATAAGTCAATCGAGAACGACAATATAGTAAGCCATAATGCAATAAGGGTTTTCTTATAAAAATAGCAAAATAATCATCTCTCACTAATGATTAAGTGCACTAATTATGAAAATTATAACTGCTGTTACTACAATTATAATCAACATAATTTTATGATAGAAAAGATAATAACAAATCAAAATTAATATATTTTTATGGAATAAATTATTGCATTAATTCTAGCAACACCCCGTCTTATTAATTGGTTTAAGAATACATTATGCCATCCTCTATCTACAATAAATCAAGAATTACCAAGCATTTACTGTGCCAATCCATGTCTATAATACAACAAAAACTCAACTTAATAAATGAGCATGACTTCAGTATTATTAATATTAATTATGCAACACAATTAAATTACATAAAGAAAGTATGACTAGATTTATGCAATAATTAGGCAGCATAACAACATTAACAATAACTATTAAAAACATAAAGACATAATTTATTCCACAAAATATAAGCATTATAGTATAGACATAGAGTTAAAATCCATACCAGAGTACTACGTATACAAGATCATCTCTTTGCCTCACTAGACTACCTACACTAATTTAAACATTATTTTATTATTTTTACTTAGAGGGGATACTGTTAAGTCTAACTTAACAGAAAGGAAAAGAAAGAGAAAGAGGGCCGAAGGCCTAAATGGGGGTGCATAACTGGGGGAGAAGGCCCCGGTATTTATAGTGCTTGAAAAGCACTATTAAACAATTTTTTAATTTTTTTTATTATTATTTAAATATAGTATGTGGATTAAAATGATCCTGCCCCCCTCTCTTCATTCATAAGAGTCTCGTGAATTGATTAAAAATTTTCTTTTCTTTCATGCTGATCCACATTCGTTAGTGTGCATTTTTGCCTTTGTAATCCTATGCTTCACGGTGACTGGTGGCATGAAATAGGCACAATTATGACCGTTCATTTTGCAATCCAATGAATACAAAATGAGGAGGAAAAGGGGCCTAGGTGGGGCCACATGGCCCATAAAATTTGACCATTAGATCGGTCATGGTCACCCAATCCAACGACTGGAAAGACACACATTTCTGAAGGCGCCTGCACAAAATTCAACACGCCTGAGATGCTCTCTAGCACACATGGAGCTTGTTGGGCATGTAACACATGTGCCAATCACAAAATGACACGTGGAACGCATTATTAAGACTCAGCTGACGCAATGGTTGACGCAAAGACACGCGTCCTTCGGTTGGATGGCTGAGATCAATTCGGCAACTTATCAAATGGTCTAAATATCGACATGTGTCCTATTAAATTTAAATTCAAATTTTGTTTATCTTCTTGATGCATTTGATGTCCGATTTTGTCCATTTTTATGCCGTTTTGTTCCATTTTTCCTTCACATTTCAAATTTAAAATTCCTGAACACACTAAAATTAATTATTTTACAAACATAATATTTACAAAAATATTAAAAATATTTATTTTACATTAAAACACACAAAAACAATTAAAAACTTCTAAAATTTTTAGTCTCTTTTGGTTTGGCACATATATAATTTTTAAGACTTGAAAATATTTTTAAAAATTACTAAAAATATAATAGAATATATTCACAAGCTTAAAACACACTATGAAACACATTAAAACTCAAAATAAAATAACCGCACATTATTTTTACGGTCTTGACTATTTATAAACTAAACACATCTTTAATGTAACACCCATCAATTTTCGTATAACAAATTATGTCATTTTAGTAATGACGTTAAGTAATCATTTTATGATATGTGTTATGATTTATGGTGCTAACCATTTGATTTAAGTGTTATAACAGGTGACGGTCACGTTGAATTGATGTGCTCAAGTATTCATGTTATTAATGCTATATGTTTAATCATAATTTTGTGATAATTTAAAGTTTTGATGAATTTTGGTATGTTAGGGCAAATCGGCAGGCTGGACCATTTAGTTCGACAGGCCGAAATGACCCTCTTAGAATGACAGGCCAATGGTATATAATCGGCAGGCCGACGTGGGACATCGACAGACCGAAGACTGCTGACGAGCAATCAGCCAAAATCACCCAAAATTTATGATTGCAATGATTGGATAATTTGGTGATGATTTTTGATTGATTTACTTATTTATGGATAAATTTCCTCATTTTAGGAAATTAATGTTTGACTTTGAATTGATAGAATGTAATTGATAAGGTTTCCCATTTTACAAAGGCAAAATATAGTACCTTGAAACATTATTGGAAGCTTTGACCTTTCCCTCAATTCCCTTCATTTCCCCACGTGAAGAATGCCTCAAACATAGTCAGAAAATTTCTGAAATACCTCTTCTTCATTTTTTTTTACACCATTTTCATTTCATTTCACGTAAACAATTCCCTCTCTCTCTCTCTCTCTTTCTTTCTCTCTTCATCATGTGTTTCTTCTTCTTCTCCCTCTTGAAATTCTCTATTATTAAGTGAGTAAATATTGAAAATTTTGGGTGAATTCAAAAGAAGATTGAAGAGAAATCGTTAAAAAGGTAAGAACTCTTTTTTTTTTTTCAGTATTTCTAAAATTACATTTCTCTCCTCAATCTGACTGAAATATCTTAGTTTAGGAATTTTGTTTTGCTCTGAATTTTTATATGTTATTCATGTATTTGTTATGTGTTAACCCTCAAAATTTCACCTCAATTCGATTTTTCTATGAAAAGTTATGAATTTTCTTCTCTCTGTCACTCACTGTTGATTTATGCTAAATAGTAATGTTGAATTGTCTCTATGTTCTGACTCTTATATCTTTGTCTAAAAATTTCCATTTGCTCTAAAATTTTAATCTGATTTTCATGAATATGCTATGTGATGTTGCTCCAAATTTCGTGCCATTTGGTGTTATGTAGGCTAAGATATTGATAATCATGCTCTGCACCTCATAATAAATTGTTGCTGATTGTTTATGTTGCATAAAAATGTCATTTTTGTTCATCATGCAAATTAAGGTTATTTTCCACAAAATTTAGGGACTATGTTTATATATATGTTAAGTATTAGATTGGAAAATTTGGTAATGATTTTATTAATATTTTATGTGTTATGGAATTTTTATTGTAACTAGGTTTTTGGGACTGTTTTATCCATGAAATTGGGAGATTGTTATTAGATGAAGTTTGAATAACTTAATGATTTTTATTTGGTGATGTGCAATTTTTTAGTTCTGTAATTATATGTTAATGACTTGTAATATGAATTTTGGAATCATAGTAATTTTATTTAATTTATTGGAATATGAAAAATGTATGAAACTCACTGCCTGACACAATGAAAATTATTATTGCCTCTGTCTTTTAATGCATGTATTGGATTATATAGAATTTATTTAAAGCTGATTTTTGGATATGTTATAATCCTAGGTGTCTATTATTTGTGATAATTTTTGTAGATTTTTTTATGGCATGAAAATATGATAAATAGACCTAAGTTAAGGAGTGCTCACTTTGTTATTGTGGCTGGCAGATTTTGGTATATAAGTTGAATGACTTGTTTGAGACTTTAAATGGAATTTTTATGACTAATGAAAAATCATGGTAATATGTATATATGTTAACTTTGTTCTTGCAAAATTTGGTGCTCTAATTATGTGTATGTTAAGTTATTAAATTTTTAATTCTTGAAGGTCAGAAATGTAATTGTGTTGATAGTTTTATTTAAATGTTTTAAAGTTACTGAAATATGTTGTAAATGTATGTTTTAAGAAATGAATGTGTATGTGATGTTATATGAAAATGGATGATAAGTTGTGGTGATTAATTCATTGAAAATAAATGTTAATTGCCATTTTATGAATGTATGACATGAACACAATGAGAAGTAAGCACATCGAGACCGCGGCATCATCACCTACAAGTTAAGGTTAAGTAAGCTTATTGAGATAAGTATATTCTCACCTAAAACATGATGAGTTTATGAAAAGTATGAGTTTGTGAAAAGTTTGAAATCTATGTTCATGATGGTTTTATGATGATTTCTCAAGATGATTTTTCATAAAGTATTATTATGAAGTTTTTAAGGTATGAAAGTTTATGCATGTTTTGATGATAATGTTTTTTTCAAAACATGAAAGTAAAAATATGTATATATGTATCACCTAAATAAGTGTTGCACACCCAATGAAATGTTAAGTTATGATATGATATGATATGATATCATGTTTGGTTTAGGATTAGCTACCCCTCTCCTCTCATGATGGGGCACCTATGATGATGTTAATGGTGCAACACTTCGGCCCTTAAGATAAAATGAATAAAGTTTTAATATGGACAATGTAACAAAAGATATGTTCCTTATGAAAATGTGCCTAGAGAACTATTATGATGATGATGATGATGTTTATAAAATGTTTTAAGTTGTGAGATTTACAAATGTACTTACTAAGCATTAGCTTATTCAAGTTTATATCATGTTGCAGATAAAGGTAAGAGAATTATGCAATAGGTGGAGGACCAAGACGGGCGTGTAAGCTAACCAAGATGAATTGCAAACAGAAGAATTCCAAAGAGAGAGATTTTAATGAATTAAACCATGATTTACGATTCTAAGTATGTTTATTATTTTTGAATTTTAGGGATTTGAATTATGTTTTATAATTTTGAGTATGTTTATTTGATGGACTTTTAAGATTTGAACCATGACACTTTAACTTTATTTTATAAATTTTCTTTCGCATTTGAAACTTTAAAACTTGTCTTTAAAACAAAATTTTTATAACAGTTCAGCCTGCCAACCATTACTGGTCGGACTGCCAAAGAGTTTAATCGGCCTGCCGGTTGCCATGTATCGACCTACCGAACTTATTGATTTTAAAACCCTATTTTGCAAAGCCTCGGGCGGCCTGCCAATGGATGACCTTCGGCCTATCGATCAAGTTCAACTTGCCGAAGTCACAAGTTTGGCATGCCAAACTGTGTAAGAAATTTTGACCATGTGTTTTATGAATTTATTATTTGGTGAGAGAAACTATTTAAAGAGTGTTTATAATTGAGTAATACATTATACATTGATATATTAAAAAAAACAAAAAAATGCATGGATCTTGAGTTATGTTTTCAAATTATCTTTTAATTAAATAGTTTATCTTATTAACAAAAGTATTACGAAATGAATGTAACAACATTTGTAATGTTCATAAAGGGGGCGTTACATTTAACACACTGAAACAACTCTAAAAATCACCAAAAAATCATTAAACATAAAAACACACTAAAAATACATTTTTAAACACATTTTCACACTAAGAAATAAAAACACCTATTAATACAAAAATGCTATTAATTAAAGGATTTAATGAGAAACAAAAGTATAAATAAATGATTTAAGCCTTATAAAATATACATTTTTGTAGTCTCATCAATGATAAGCAAACAAAAGTCTAAGACTGTTAGTCTAAAACTTTAAAATTGTGCATATGATAGACTGATTATATAAAAGATATAAATCTTAAAGGTGATAATCTAAATGATAAGGTCCATAATCGAGGGAGTAAAGTTGGCAATAAAGTTATGTACATCCCAAACTAAAGATGACTTGTCTTAGTCATTAGAGCGAGACTTTATGAGTAAAAACATTAGTATATTGTTATAGACTTGAGAAGGACTAAAGGTTATATGCTAGTATATTCTAGAGAGGATCTAACACCTCTTGGAAACACTGATTTGGATTTCAATCCTATCTGGATTCGAGACGATTAATTTGAAGATTGGTATTTACTTTGGGAGGAGGCGCCATTGCTTGGAGAAGTGTCAAGCAAGATAGTACTTCAGATTTAACAATGGAGACCGAGTATGTGGCAACTAGTGAAGCTTCAAAAGAAACTGTGTAGCTCTACAAGTTTTTTGGAGATTTTGAGGTAGTTCCTAGTATGGATAAGTCGATATCGATGTATTGTGATAACACTACAGCGATAGCTAATAGTAAGAAACCAAGATTTCACAAGAAGAGTAAACATACACATAAGAAGTATCATGTGAAAAAGGACTTCGTTGAGGATAGACATGTTGCAATATGCAAGATTGCTTCTGAGGACAATATAGCTGATCCTTACATGAAAAGATTGCCAATGAGGGTTTTCGAGAAGCATGTAGAGGCTATGGGGATGCGAGACATGTCATATTTACTCACTTAGGGTAAGTGGGAGATTGTTAGACTAGGTGCCATAAGAATTAAATGATGTAATAAGCTTTTAGAGACATTTAATCTATAAAGAGTTTATTTGTTATTTATATTCCAAATGTTGTCTTTTTTATGTTCATTTTTGTTGAATGTATGATAAGCAAACAAAAATCCAAAACAATCAGTCTAAACCTTAAAGATCGTGCATATGATAGACAAATAATGAGGAAGATATGAATCTTAAAGGTGATAGTCTAAATGATATGGTCCGCAATCGAGGGAATAAAGCTAATTGCTTTATTCATGAAAAGATTGTTATGTCACTACTACAGACTGTGGATTTTAAGATGGTTTAAAACCATCGTGGAAAAATTTCACAACGGTTAAAAAATCGTCGTAAAAACTTCAGCCGTAATACAAAATTAAGTTTTCATGACGGTTTTTTACTGTCATGAAACAGCAAAATTAGCTAAATTTTTAGTTTGAAAGGTCCTGAAGTTTGAAATTTTTAGTTTCCTACTAAATTTTGACGACTACTAAAAACTTCAAACATGTGAAACATTTCACGATGGTTTTTACTAAAAACCATCGTGGAAGCCTCGATACCTTTCACGATGGTTTTTAGTAAAAACCATCATGGAAGACCTTTCACTATGGTTTTTACTAAAAACTGTCATGGAAGGCCTTCCACGACGGTTTTTACAAAAACCGTGGAAGGCCCTAAGGTTTGAAATTTTTAGTTTTCCGCCAAAATTTAACTTTCATTAAAGATTAAATTTTGACGAATATTAAAAATTTCAAACATGTGGAACATTTCACGACAATTTTTACTAAAAACTGTCGTGGAAGCCATGGTACCTTTCACGACGGTTTTTAGTAAAAACCGTCGTGAGAGGCCTTCCACGACGGTTTTTATAAAATCCGTCATGTAAGACCTTCCATGATGGTTTTTATAAAACCTCGTGGAAGGCCCCAAGGTTTAAAATATTTAGTTTCCCACCCCAATTTAACCTTCGTAAAAGATTAAATTTTGATGACTACTAAAAATTTCAAACATGTGGAACATTTCACGACGGTTTTTACTAAAAACCGTCATGGAAGCCTCGGTTCTTTTCATGACAATTTTTAGTAAAAATTATCATGAAAGGCCTTCTATGACGGTTTTTATAAAAACCGTCATAGACGGCCCCGAGGTTTGAAAATTTTAGTTTCTCGCCCAGATTTCAAACATGCATATCTTCTATAATGGTTTTTATAAAAACCATCGTAAAATAGAGGTATTAAAATAAACCTTTCACGACGGTTTTTATAAAAACCATCGTGAAAGGTTTAATCTTATAGGACGGTTTTTTAAAAAACCATCGTGATAGCTCCCGCCAATACCACGACTGTTTTCATCTTCGTGGGCGTAACTCGTGGCGTTTTTTTTCCTTATCACGACTGTTTTTGAGAAACGGTCATTAAGTTAAGGTCGTATAATCTCAAATTTGTTGTAGTCTATATTGTGATGAAGATGGAGTACACTCTTTGTACTTGTCCTCATACTAGTCATTATCGACCACGTGAGACATTATACCTGTGCAAAGTAAGCAAAAACTAATACACATATGGTAATATTAAAATACTATCTTAAAGTCAAAAATTGACATATTCTAAATTGATATATTACACAATTACATATTAAAAATCACATATTATAAGTTGACATATTACACATATTCAGATAATTTCACATATTCACGTATTACACATATTCACATATTCACAAGTTAACAATTTCAATTACACAATTTCACATATTCACATCTTCACATATTCACAAGTTTACAATTTCAATTATACAATGTCACTTATTCACAATATTCACATATTTCACATATTCACAAGTTTACAATTTCATGAACACAATTTGATATATTCACATAATTTCACATATTTCACATGTTCACATCTTCACATATTCATAAGTTTACAATTTCACATATTCACATCTTCATGTATTCATAAGTTTACAATTTTAATTACATAATTTCATATATTCACATATTTCACATATTCACAAGTTTACAATTTCACGAATACAATTTCACATATTCACATAATTTCACATATTTTGCATATTCACATCTTCACATATTCACAAGTTTACAATTTCAATTGCACAATTTCACATATTCACATAATTGCACATATTACACATATTCACATAATTTCACATATTACACATATTCACAATTTCAATTACACAATTTCATATATTACACAAATTTACATATACACAATTTCACATATTCACAAAACAAATAAAATTTGTGGGGACAGGGTGGAGGGTGGGTGGGGCGAGGGGGGGAGGTGGGGCAAGGGTGAGGCGGGGTGGGGGGTGGGGGTGGGTGGGATGACAGGGACAAGGGTGGGGAAGGATAGGGCGGGGTGGGGCAAGGGGGGGCAAGGGTAGGGTGGAGTGGGCGGTAGGTGGGGCAAGAGGGGTAAGGATGGGACAAGGTGGGGCCGAGTCAGGCAGCCAAGGGTGGGTGGGGCATGGGAAGCAAGGGGGCGAGGGTGGGGCAGGGTAAGGAGTGGGTGGGAGGTAGGTGGGGAGAGGCAGGCGAGGGTGAGGCAGGTCTAGGGAGGGGTGAGGAGAGGGTGGGGGGAGGGTAGGGGGCGGGTAGGGGGGGGTGGGTAGGGTGGGGAAAGGGCGGGGGGCGAAGAGGGTAAGGGGGGTGAGGGTGGGGGTCAGGTGGGGGGTGGGTAGGGCAAGGGTGGGGTAGCGAGGGGACCAAGTGGGGGAGAAGGGGGCCAGAGGGGAAATGGAAGAGGAGAGAAAGAGAGGGAAGGGCAGAAGGGAGGGGGAAGAAAGGACAGAGAGGGAGGGGGAGCTTACCGACAGTGAGGAGGCGACAATGGCAGAGAAATATCATGAGAGAGAGAGAGAGGGATTTTAAAGAGAGCAAGAGAGAGCGAAAGCTTTTAGAGAGAGAGGAAGGCGGATTCAAAATGGGGAGGTTGGTGCGCATTTCAAAATTTTTAAAGGGGAAAGTGATGCTTCAAAGATGGTTCATGCATAAACTGTAGTGGAAGCTGAGTGGCCTTCCACGACGGTTTATTTATAAACCATCGTGGAAGCTATTTTACAGCATCATAAATGCTATAAAAAGACAGCCTTAAAAACAGCCTTCCACGACGGTTTATCTATAATCCATCGTGCAAGCTATTTTATAGCATTATAAATATTATAAAAAGACAACCTTAAAAACAACCTTCCGCGATAGTTTATAAATAAACCATCATGGAAGCTATTTTATAGTGTTATAAAAGCTGTAAAAAAAGCCTTCCAAGTGGTTAAAACCTTCCACAACGGTTTATTTATAAACCGTTGTGGAAGCTATTTTACAGCATTTATAATGTAGTAAATGCTGTAAAAAAAAGGCTTTGCCTTCTATGACAGTTTATGCATAAAACCATTGTGTAATCGTCATTACACGATGGTTTATAAAAAAAATCGTAAATCAAAATAAGAAATAGTAAACATTCAATTAAAATCCCAAATCTATTTTTTATCCATTTTGCAAGTCCACAATCGAAAAAATAAATAGCAAATATTCAATTAAAATTAATTTCACAAATTATATACATACCCACCCATATATATTCTAATCATAAAACAAAAACTTCACCCATCATTAAACAAATTGCACATACACATTATAAAACAAATGAATCATACCCATGATCTACAATACAATAATTACAGAATAAACAACAAAATCAACAACTATTTATCAATTTTGGATTGATTATACAACAAAATCAACAATAATTTATCAATCTCTAACAAAAACTTACAATTTGGAATGAGATTAAGGAGTGTGAAGGTGGAGAGGGATAACGACAGCTGATTTAGAAGGGTCTATGTTCGTATTTGAGAAGTGAGTTTTTGAATTGTATCTGATTGTCGAAATGAGAAAAACGTGTTTTAAGTGAGCTACCACGACAGTTTTTTTAAAAAATCATCATGGAATGGGATGGAACGACCACAATGGTTTTTTTAAAAACCATCATGGTAGGTAAGGCATACCATGACGGTTTTTTGAAAAACCATCGTGGTAGCTCGCGGCCATTCCACGATGGTTTTCGTCTTTGCGGGCTTAACTCGTTGCGTTTTTTTCCCTTACCACGACAATTTTTGGAAAACGGTAGTTAAATAAAGGTCGTATAATAAAAAATTTATTGTAGTGTGTTGTCTACATCCTTAACAAGAAATAACTTGTCTTGGTCATTAGAGTGGGACTCTGTGAGTAGAGACGCTGGTATATTATCATAGGTGATAATATATTAGATCGAGAGAAAAATTGAATTAATTTGATTAATAATTCTATTTGTTTAAATCAATTCACTATTGAAAATCATATGTGTTATGTCACAATACTCAAATGAACAATGAGCCCATATTCTTGACTTGTGTCTTTTGATACGCTAAAGGGTGACATCCTGATTTGATAATGGTACGCATACTGGTACATTGGAGATATGACTCTTGATTGACGTAAACCCATTATTCATATATATAGAATCCATAGCTCTTTTGTAGAGTTAATGATATTCTCTTATATGTATTATTCTATAATTGTAAGACTATACGCTTAACCATTCAGATGCACAGGTGTAACCAAATGATATACTATTTATGAATAGTAAGTATTATAATAGTGAGATAATGGAATATAAGATAAAAATAATTGGAAAGGTAAAACAAAAATTATCCTTAAGCCGAATATAAATATCCTATGGGGATGTTACACATTATAATATGTCATAGACAATTTGCTTATTGGAGCTTTGTAATTTTGTATAGTTCTAGAGTGCAGCTCTAAGCTTTTAGTAGAGTAGTGTTAAATTTAATAATTATAAAATATATGTATCTAGGATATGTTATTTTATAATTTTATTTTATAATTATGGGAGCTTGATCTATGTTTGTTGATCAAATCGCCTATGCTAGCTCATAGTAATTCCTGTAACAATACAACATGTCTTTCCTACATATTGGTGACTTATGTTAATTATTAGATTGGTTAAAATTTGAGTTGATTGGATTTAATAATTCATGATTGGTTTATTGGTGGAATTAATTTTGTGAATCAATTTAAGATAGACATGTTGAATTATTTGAATATATTTTATTTGTATGGGCTTATCTGCATATGGCATTTTTAATTAAGTAATTTTTCTATTGGGTTATTTGAATTAAAATTGAGGCTCTATAAAAGATACTCGGGTCAAATAAGATAGGATATATCCAATTGATTGAGATTGGATGAATTAGATAAATATAAGGAGTTTGAATTCAAATCAAACTCCTGGACCGTGACGCCGTGGTCGACCGTGATATAGGGCACGGTCGACTACACTTGGATAACATGAAAATGTGTTTAAGGTGTTTTCAATTAGAAACAGATCCAAACTCAAATTTTGAAGCCTAATCTGGTAAGGATTAGTACCAAATCTGAACACTATATAAAGGGAACTATTTGTCATTATTTCTCAGATCATAAGCATAGAGTGAGTTTTCTAGTGAAAGAAACTCTGAAACTCCCAAAGAGCTATTGTTCAACATTTGGAATCTTAGCTCTTGGCTTTCTTAAGTGGTTGGAAGGAGAGTCACTACAGGAAAGGCTGTACGATATGCAACCACTTGCACTTTGATCGTAAAAAGAGAATAGTAAGGAAGACCAGTTGGTTAAGGCTCTTCTAGAACGTTTTTTTCTTATCAGTTTTTCTATTGTCTTCGGCATACAAAATAGGTACATAAGATCTATCATTAATTGATATAGTTAACATGTCAAACTCGCTAATTGGAAAAGACTGATTTAAAAATTTTAAAATTTTGTTGCATATTGTTTTCCAACAAAAACCTAAGAAAAACTAAGGAAAAGCTGGCATAAAATTATGTCTAAATAAGATATTTATAGGTTTTTGTTTGACGGATGAAAAAAGGGAAAGTTTGGCTTCAAATTAAGTGAAAAGGAAGCAAAGAAGCAACAGGATGTGCGGCTGCTTATAAAATCCTTGCATGGCCGCGTGTAGAGTGTTGATTCTTGCACAACCTACCGAGGGTCCGACATGGCAGCGACCATTATCCCCTGCAGCCACGCAAATTTGCAACATCAGGCTATTGCAAAGCGTACGGGGCTGTAAAATCCTTGTGCGGCCACGCTTGCTCACTATGCTAGGATGAGGCCGTGGGGCCTCCTTGGCGTCATGGTGCGACCAATTGGTTGATTTTGCTGATTTAGGCCCAAATGTTCCCAAAAATTCCACTCTAGTCCTTAGTTGACTTCCAAAATGAATAAATGCAATCTTAAACTTCAAATTCTCGTTTTAAATCCATAATTTTAATAATTACCTCAAAATTTCTACAAGATACAAAATCATAAAATAAACATAAATTGGAAAAGTTAATAAGAAAATAAGATAAAATTATATATTTATCATACCAAAATTGAAATAGAGTAATAGATTAAGGACTAAAATGGGAGTTTTTTAAATGCTATGGACTAAACCATAACTAAGAGTAAATTTTAAGAACCATTTGTGAAATTAACCCTAAATAAGTCACTCTGCTTTGTTAGTTCTTTCTTTTCTTTTCTTTTCTTTTTGGTTATTGTTATTATTATTATTATTATTATTTTTGGTTGTTGGGTTGGTATGAAATTAAGGACAATTATGAAGATGTTAAGAGTACTTTATTTTCAAATGACCACAAGCCTTCATATTAAAGTACACGTTTTATCAGTTTCTAAAATTTTGGCTGATGTAGCAAAAGTAACTATGAAATGACCAATATATAAAATCGCTGGCAAGTGACGAACACAATTTTTCCTCTTCCCGTGGAAAAGTATGACTTACGTTAATTAATTTATAGGAATCTATAAAAGTGTAAGACCGAGGCAAAGTCAAATATTTGTGGTGAAAAATAAAGGAACAATTTAGGATTAATTGTAAAAATTCTCCTTCAAGTATAACCTTTGTAACACTTTACCCCATGAATTTTAAATCGTAATATCCGTTCCTTTGAAGTATGAATTGCTAACAAAAATGTCCTTCTATTAGAATTTTAACAAAAAATTGACAAATGATTATAAAATTTAGAGTATTTAGGTAATTTTGGTCGTAAAAATACCATAAAAATTATTAATGATAAAAAATGGTCTTTATTAATTATTAAAAAGACAATTAAAATTATTGTAGTATTGTAATTCTTCTTTTTTTGATATATCAAAATTTTCTATAAAATTTTATTTTTTTCATAGCTAAAAAATATTTGAAATTTTAAAATTTATATATATTAGTGAAATGAAAAAGAATATAACATTATTATATTCAATATAACACAAAATTTTCAAAGATAAAAAAACTTTGACAGTATTAATGAAATTTCTTTCAAAATTTTTAAAATACTTTTTTGAGTATGAAAAACAATTAATAAAGTTTTAAAAATTTGGTATATCGAAAAAAGAGAATTTGAATAGTAGTATGTTTTTAATTGATTTTTTTTTTAATAATCAATAAATATTTTCATTATAGTTTTAATTTTTTGTTGTTTTTATAACTAGAATTATCAAAATATTTCTAATTTTAAAATTATTTGTCAATTTGCCGTTAAAATTTTGACCATTTTTATTAACAGTTCATACTTTTTGGGAAACGGATGTTACATTTTGAAATTTAAAAGGCTAAATGTTATATAGGCTATAGTTCAAGTGAAAATTTTGTAATGAATTGAAAAAATTATTAGTTCATGCTGCTACGCATGGGACGTGTCGCATATATTCGGACTTCGACACCAAAGTTGTCGCTTTGGAGGGCTTAATTAGAAGAAAGCAATGCAAAATTATTAAAAGGCTAGAAGGTCGATAAGAAGTCAAATTTTATTATGGATATACTCAAAATTGTACATGTATATAGCAAGTCCTCCGTGTAAATTAATTTAGCTTCAAATTGATGAAAAGCAAGTTTTGGTCGGTTAATAAATTTTAGCATGTAAGGAATTTCATGATCGAGACAAAACCCCGGTAAATTTAGTATGGTGGAGGCGGCGGTAATTTTCATACTTGTCTTAGAAACAATGAAATTTCAAAACTAGAATATATTGTATATATATCTATATATTTATACGCGCCTTAGTGCAATGATTAAACCAAAACATGTGATCGCTTAAGATTAACTTCTCTTCATCCTTGAGTGCGTGCTATGCTTTTCTCATGATGTATTATGTAGATTTGTTCAGATCTAGGATTCCGTATATAGTACATTTCCTTGATGGGTAGGCTTCAATTATCTTGGATTAGTTGATACTCATACTTTCGATTTGGTTAGTTGGGCAGTTTGCAAATCCTTGAGAAAATTAGATCCCCATCTTTCAGTAGTTGATGTATCCCAGCTGTAAGCAAACGGTTAATAATTTTCTGAAACAATGTAAAATGCATACTACTGTAACACCCTGAAGTTAATTAAATGGTATTAGAATGATAGATGGTGGATTAGTGTGCCTTAATGAGCATTTTAAACATAATTTGAATGTTTTGTGGAAATTTAGTAACCTTGTATAATTTTACTCTTTTAATGATTTTTAATTATCCTAAAATTGTTTTTAATTGTTAATTTAAATTTTTACAAAGCAATTTGATTTGAAAAATAGTGTGTTGTTGCACATAGTTTTGTGCAACCACTTTCTCTATTTTCCTCTATTTATTTCATTTTCTCTCTCTTTCCTCCCATTTCTCTCGCTCACCTCTCTCTCTCTCTTCTCTCTCTCTCGTTTCTCTTGGGTTCCCTCACTCTCTCTCTCAAAATTTTTGAAAGCAAACTTCATTTTCAAGCTTCGGGCTAGGAGATCGAAGGCTCGGGAACAAGATTCAACAACAAG
>CAMOHE010055264.1:0-69879 GCA_946598075.1 Artocarpus hirsutus
GTTCTGTTCCCTCATTGTCATAAAGGGGCATTGGATTCTTTCATAGTGATATTATCATGTTGAAACTAAAAAGCGCAAGAAATGTTGCATTTTAGTAGGTCAGTTTTGTCTGACAGGGAGCCCTATCTCCTTAGCGCTCGTGTCATCTTTAGATTAGGATTGAAAATGTGCCCATCGTTTCCCATTATTGTAATGTGGGATTGTTGTAATGCTTTTATTTTTTTATACTTGAATAGGTTTGGAACATTTAGTATTTGCTCTTTTTTGCTCTCTTCATAAGTAACGATAATGGGCATGTGTGCCTTTTGTTGTCAACAATAATTCAATAATTCAAGAGTAATACTAGGAACACCAACTTTACTCCTAATTTTTAAGTACCAACTTAGGTGGCATGTCATATGATGTAGCATTCCAACTCATACACCACCTCAGCACTTTGGATTTAACACTCATTTTGCTGATATCGGGCTGCTGTGTCCGCATCTCCATAGTCAAGGTTGTTGGTAAGACTTAAATTAAAATTATACAAATACAAAAAATATTATAAGCACAATAACAATAAACAAAAACAAAAATTTGAGGAAGGAGAGTCAAGGTGTCTTTAATACAGATTCACTTTTCACCATCGGTGTTTAAGAATGTAGCGTCTATCTGCCAGTATACATATACATTGGTAAACGAGTTGGAAACGTGCACCATGTAACTACTCCGATGAATTAGAAAGGAGCAGGAAAACTCTCACACTTAAGCCTACTACTAGAGGAAATATGAGCAAGGAAAATTTGTATAATTCTAACTGCAGCAGATTGAGCAGGGATGCCAATTTCAAAGGGGGAATATAAGAGCAAGTGTTTATGGCCAGTAACCAACACACTTATATGCCACTAAGCAGAGCACTAACCTAGAATAATGCAAGACATAACTTAGATTTAATTTCAATGGTTGCATCCTTTGTGATCTTGTTGAATTAATCCTCAATTAAAACATTTTAATAACTCTTAAGTTGGGCATTTTTATTAGCTAGAAAGCAAAAAGAAAATGGCAAAAATTGGCTTGCAGATGCCGACCCGTTCGGGGTGGCATTTGTGCCTACAGGTTGCACGCATTGGGTTGTCGGTCCATGAATGCACACTGACTGCACACCCTATGCCCGTGAAAGAAAGCCTCTTTGCTTACTTGATTATTCATTAAAAAAATAAAAATAGTAAGCATGTGAGAAATGCTCATATATATATATATACACACACCATGTAGGACTTCCATATTTTTTCCAACTATTTCTAATTTCAATGGGTGCATTTTAGGGGTTAATATTTCATTCACCCAAGCATCACGTAAGAGAATTTGAACCAATTTTTATCTTCGACAAAAGCCAAGTAGGACCATTCAAAAACAAGCCTCAAAATGGCCACCTAACATGGTTCATAAACCATGTCTTTCCAACAAGGGCCCCTATCGATTTAATACCCCATTGCCATGTGACCTTGATTTGACGTGATACCACACAGGAGAGAATCATTGAATCGAATAGGTGGGATTGAAAATGAAAGTAAAGAACTAATATCGTATTTAGTGTGTACTCAAATTAAGCATATAACCTTTAGTTTGCTACACTGACTATATATCATTTTGTTAATTTCTGGATATGATAAGAATGGTAAATAGGAAGCTTCTTTCACTGTTGTTCATTGTTTGTGGCAATCGGAATAACCGGTCAACGGATCATTTTACTTAAAAACATGAAGACAAAAACTTGTCTATGTTTTAGAGCTGCCCTCTTTGCATTGGTGCATGTCCTTGGGATAGCGGCCGTGAATGGTCCTGCACCTTCATATTACATAACAGAAGCATGTGGCGGTCCTTTGACTCTTGTGTTTGGTGCATGTGATTAACGTCTAAATATTGTGTGAATAAACTGGTTGGTAGTACCACAGAATGGGAAGGAGTTGCTAAATACAAACTCAAAAGACTAATAGAAATAAACTTTACAAGAGACAATTATAAAAAGAGATCGTTTTATGTTTTTGTAAAAATACAATAAAGTGATGAAAATAAAAATAAATAAATAAATTGTAAGGAAAGATAAAAGTGATCATTTCTAATTATTTAGATCACTTTTAAAATTCTAAAATACTAATTGATTAGAATTCCTTTTCTTAAAACCGATGTTGTTTACAAATTCTCCTAAATCGACTATATGCTACATGCATAAAGCAGTATATTCTATTGTCAAACTTTCTTTTAAATTCAATTTAACTTTTGAGTTTCAAAAAAAAATAAAAAAAATAAAGCTCTTTACATTTATTATTTTATTTCTTCAAATGTACCAAAATATTATCTCATAATTTTTCCCCTCATGGATTCTTAATAGAACAAACACATTAAGTCCATGTCTTATTTTAAATATGCATTTTTTTCCGGCATTTGTGTTCCCGCCTTCCTAGATTTTTTAATTAATTTATTTATAATGTTAGAATTTGAAAGTTAAAACAAAAAGAGTTTTGAGTTTGAGAACCTTTAAAGGAAAATCTGAAATGTTGGCGAAGAAAATCCGACAATTTACAAAGCTAGAGGTTGAAAAGAGAGATCAACATGAGAGTGTTTAGCAATCTAGATTGAAATCAAACATGAGAGTGGTTAGCATCCGGTTGGCAAAAGCTGTTCCAAAGTATTTTTTATGATTCCTATCACTTTTATTATAATGTTTTCTCTTACAAAATTTAAAGGATTTTTGTCATTTTAGTTCCCTATATTTTAAAGAAACATCACGTTAGTACTTTGTTATTTGAAAAATATCAAAATGGTACATGTAGTCTTTAAAAATATTATTTTGATACTTGGAGTTTGTATTTTGTGATGTGAAATTCCCAATTCACCCTTTTATTAATAAACTTCAAATTATTTTATGAAAACTATAAAAGAAAATAAATACAAATAATGTCAAAAGATGAATAAGTCTACCTATATGCTTTTCTTTGATAAACTTTGTTTAATCTTTTGTTTTGATTTCCTATCATAGTTTTATAAAATTAATTTGGGACTCATTAATAAAAGAGTAAAAGGAAATTTCATGTTAAAAAACAAGAAATTAGGATACCAAAATAATATTTTTGAAAGCTACAATGTATTATTTCAATATTTTTTAAACAATTGGTAAGAACATGTATTTTTCTAAAACAGGATACGAAAATGATAATATCTCAAATTTAAATAAAACACTGGCTCAAACCATAAAAAAGTTAGAATTACTCTCCTAAATGGACACAAATCTAGAGAAAAATAGAATTCTAAGCAAAGGTTGAGAGAATAAAAAAAGAAATTTGGAGGTGAATGACCCATTTTTAAGCTTTTTTTTAACGTAAATGGCTAAAGGTTTTAAAAATTAAAAAAATACATTTTGTACAAAAGTATATTAATGACGTATTGACTTGTAGTTAATTAATAACTAACTTGGTGGTTGATTTACTCAATAATTTTTTGGTTTTTTAATGATAAATCATCGATAGATTAATGATAAATCAATTTATTAGTGATAAACTATAGTTAATAAGTAATGTACAAATATGCATCAATGATGTATTGGTGTAACAAAAAGTTATTTTCCTCATTTTTAAAATTTTAGCTATTATTTTAAAAGGTGATAAAAAATAGAGCATTTACCTAATTTTTGTAAAAAATGCCCCAAAAAAAGAGCAATATTCGAAAGGAAAAAATGTTGAGAGAAGAATGATGGGTTGACAGAAGAAAATGATGGTTTTTTTTTTTTAATTATTATTTGCTGATGAGAGGGCGGTTTGCTGGAGAAGACGACGTTTGGCAAGGGTCATGCTGTTTGACAATAAAAAAAGTAATCCACAAATGAACTTATGGCAAAACTGATGCACTTGTCTTCAGGTTACGTTGACTAGGCTCTTCAAACTATCAGATTAAATCTAATGGTTCGGATAAGCTTTCTCATCAATGAGATCTTTCAAAAGGTCCCATGCTGCTTTCTCATCAATAATATTTTAAGAAAGGCTTATGCTAGTCATCCCTTAATAACAACAACAACAGCTGTCTAAGGCGAATACCTTGAAAAAAACTATGAAGGTTAAAAAAAACCCAGGTCTTACTTTATTAAAATATAAAACAAACACTAACTTTAACTCATACAGACATTGAGTCTTTCCATCAACAGGTTGATTTTATGAATAAGCACATGATATGTTGTTGTTGTTCAATGAATCCAGTTTCAAGGATTATTCAACAAAATTTTGTAGTTATATCAAAAGGAAAAAAAAAAAAAAAAAAGAGGTAAAAGCAAATCTACTTATTGGGTGAGAATTAGTTGCTTTAATTGGATACTTAAATTCAATAGCTATTTACTTTGTAACAAAACATAAATTTATTAATTATTGACATTTAAAGTTATTTATTGTAGGCTTACAAATTGTGGATATTAGAGGTTTTTACGTGTTTGCGAACTTTGCTCAATCCTTTTCTTATTAAGATTGGTATCTGCTGTGAGACATACCTATATTTTGGAGCAAGCAAAGAGGATTGAGCAAAAGATCATTGAAAATTTTGACGTAAAACATTTTCTACTCCTTGTATTTTCATTGATCTACCAATTTTTAAAGTTCCTTACTAGCCACATATGCTACTTCATTGAATACATGTGCAGAAAAAAGCTTGATGGCCACAAAAGAGCCTTCTCTTTTTGTGTGATTTGTACATTGAAATTTATCAAGCCTTTGCATGTTTATTGCTCAATGGAATGAGGAAAAAGAAATGAGCAAAAATTCTATCCCGAGGTTTTTGGTTGTTTTCTATAGCAACACATGCTTATCGATGGATCAAACGGCTTATCTAAACATCCTCTCAATCTATTCTTCAATAATATAGAGCCAAGGTCCTTTGACAATACATAATCCACAGGTCATATGTTTTCTTTGGATTTAGACAGTTGATTAGTAATTCCATCTTAAATGTCGCTTGGAAAAGGTCTCCAAGCAAGTATAATATAAATAGAGACGAATTTTTTCTTTGGAAAATTTTTTTGGCCTCAAAGTGCGTACTTATCAAATATATTATTCAAAATGCGACAATTGTTTTTGAAACTTAATTTTATTAAATGCAAAAAAAAAAATTTGTTGAGTAGAATGCGACAATTTTTTTTGCTGAGTAAAATGCGACAAATGTTTATGTGTTGTATAACTTAAACATGTAAACACACTATTAGTGTAACATGATTAAACACATTTTATTAAAGTGTGACAATACATAGTAATTTTCTTTAAAAAAATGTCAATACAAAAACATTAGTAAACCAATAAAAGAACCATATACTATAAAGAGAGCAAGAGCACCAACAACAAAAGAAGAATATAATTAATTATATGGAAGAGAAAACACAAAAACAAGATAAACTAAAAGAAAAAGGCAATCAAATATAATAAAATCTAAAAAGTATCCCTTGAATTTTGGCTAGACCTTATACTTATCTTTGTGTTTTTGATAATCTTAAAGTATATCTCATGTTTTTAAAGTACTTCCAAAATATCCTACATTTTTCAATAGAAGTAAAATAACAACCATGTAATTGGCTAAATTATAAAAATGATATAAATGTCCTTAACCAATATTTAGATATCATTTTCTTAGTAAGAATTTAAATTTAAAGAGAAAAAGCAAAACAAATTCAATAAAATAAATTTAAACAAAAATCCAAAAATTAAGAGGTCATAATAGTTTACCCCTACAAAGAATCAACGTCCTTGTGACATCTACACACGGCTAGTCAAATTTGAAATTGTTGACTAGCCAAGCCTTATATTGGGTACATCTCTATAGTCGTTCGAATAAACTAACTTTTTTTTCTTAATTTTATTACTTTTATTTTTTTTTTCAAAATTCAAATAATTAATGACAAATAAAAATTAAATAGTAATTATTAATGTTGTCTCGGTATTTTGAAAACATGGACCACTTGAAGGTTTTTTTTTATAAGAAACATTGAGATAATTTTTCAAATAATTTAAAACATAAAGATACCTTTTGGATTATTAAAAACACATAAGCGAATGTTGATTTAACTAAAACTTAAAGGATGTTTTTTTATTTTCTCAACAAAATATGGATGAACAATAATAAAGACTAAGGAATGACCATGCATCTTTAAAATGACAAAAATACATTTGGACCTCGATACTTGCCTATTTTCATATGTGCGAAACAAATGAGATATTTATGTTACATGCTATATATTTTCCACTTGGATTGTTTTGTGCCAATCACCCAAAAACTATTTGAAAATATGCCACAATACATAACTAAAATTTAATGTGCAGACCAAAATACCTATATTATAGATCTAGGTTTTTTTTTTCTTTTTTCTCTCTCTTTCTTTCTTCTGAGCGCTTCCGCCTCTCACTCTCTCTCACTTTCCTGCCTTCTTCCCATTCACCTCCTTACCAGTCTCTCTTACTTCTTCTTACCTGCCCCTCTCTCTCACTTTCCTCGACAGTAGAAATGAATGACGAAAATCAATAGCAGAGTGACCCTCCGTCGATTGTCCTCTGCCTTCCCACCTCCTCATTGCCACCTCTCTCTCTTTCTCTCAACTTCCAACCAACCCATCTCTCCTGCTGGCCACCGCCAAAGGCAGTCACTCCCCAAATCGTGTATAGGAGATGGTGAGCTTCAATGCTTCTCTAGTGACCTCTTTTTTTATGCTTCGGCTCTGATATGATTGTCGTTCGTTGTGGTGGACATTGCTGGACTTTGTTTGACTAAGGCAATGCAACAATTATAATGGAGTCTTCGTCTCCTCCACTATCACGGTTGCTACGAACAAATCGTCGAGGAAAAGTTTGGAGAACTTTGTTATTTTTTTTTGGGCTATTATATGTTATTTTTTGTGGTTATTGTGATTTTTTTTAATAAATTTTGAATGTTTTATGTATTTTTTTTCTAATTATATTTAATTTGTGTTTTTTTAATTTTATTTTTGAATTTTTTGTTTGTTGTTTTTATGTGTTGTGTTGTCTGCCATTGTCGAAAATGCCAGTTTTTGGTGGATACTAGCCGGTATCCCGAGGGATACCCAGTATTTGTCGAGATATCGGTATCTGTGGCAGATACCGATATCTCGACAAATACTTGTTGGTATCAACGATGGATACCGGATACCGGTTGATAATAATGATGTATACCAGCTTGATACCTCAAGGGTATATTGGGTATTTTGAATCATAATGTGATGATGTGACATGGCACTCTTTGTATTTATTTTTTGAAGAAATTACATATTATGCCACACTTTTAAACGTTGTGCTTATTTATATTACAGTTAAAAAAAGTTATGCTATACTATTATTTATATTATTATTATATGTTAAGTTACGATATAAATAAACATGTATATAATTTATAAAAAATAAATAATGAGATTTATGAAAATTCCTCTTATTTTTTAAGTAGCATAACTCAATCCAAGCTTTTTGTAGCGTCTATATAAAGAGCCCCAACAAATAGGCCCACCTTTGTCAACATGGGCCACAACTAAGCTTAACAGAAGTTGTATATGTAAGCTAAATGGAGCTAGACCTTCAAGGGGACTAGGGTTTTGCACAATAATGGCGTGCACGATCGATTTTCGGTGTCTCGACGAAGGCTTTGGCGGCAAAACCTACAAACACAAAAGACAGTCCCAATCAAATGATGCCAACGATGTCGACTCCTCCATGGACGTCAACGAGGCGTTTTCGCCGACGGCGAAGAGATTGAAGGTGGCTTCGTCGGAGAATCCTGACAAACTTGTGACGACTCGCCTTTTCGGGCGGTCACTTTACTTACTTTAAACATCATTAATTAAACAGTAATCTTTCTTACTTAGTAAGAAAAATACTGAATTAAATTTTTGTTTCTTTAAACATTCTTTAAAACATACTTAAAAACTATTGCGACCTTTGTCGCCATTCAAGTTGAGACCTTGCTCAACACTTACCTTTAAAACCATTTCAAATCATTCCTTAAAACTTAATAAGGAACATTTATTAAATCATAGCTTGAAACTTCACTTTATAATTTTATAACATATTTAGTACAATGTATCTTAAAACCTTTAAAAATATTTCTTAAAACTTTGATTTTCTTAAAACCTTGAAAATACTATATTAAATAGTGGAAGACTTTTTCTTTGAATAATAGAAGCAAAACCATGGTGGTATCCATACCCAAATCTTCGCATTTGCCCTCCACAGTATCTAGCTATTCTGACGGGTTCTACTGGTCACCCATAAACTACCTACAGCATGAAAAACTTTTTATGAGCTTTTGCTCAGTAAGTTCAAGTATAAACTCACATATCATTTAAACATTCTTTAAAAACTTTTCTCATGGAAACTTGTTTCTTATAACATTTTTCATAAGCGTTTTCTATAAACATTTCTAAAAATATTTTTCATAAAATATTTCTAAAACGTTTTTCATAAACGTTTTCATAAAGCATTTCTGTAACATTTTTTTTTTTATAAAATACTTAACCTAAAACAATCCTCATATTGCTCTTCATAAACATCATTTATGTTTTCATAAACACTTAATATAAAACATTCCTCAAAATGTTTTCCATAACATATAAATGTTTCATAACAAGGAAAACAAGAAAAATCAAAATGCATGTTTTCATTTGTGCTCAATTATGCACTTCACTTATGAGCATCTTATGAACATTTTTTTCCCTACTTTAACTTTCTATTCTTGTGCTTTAACTTTCCTTATCTTCCTTTAACTTTCTATTGTTGTTTCTTATCTTTCCATATCTTACATTTAACTTTCCGTATCTTACTTTAGTGTTCGTATCAATATCATCGATCATGAGATTATAAACATGATGCTTCTCTTGTGGAAGACTTGAAACCATCAAACATCGATGTCATGTACCTCACATCTAGGAGGTTAAACTTTAACTTTACTGTCGTTACCTCATAACGAAGAGGCTGGTACGACACTTTTTTTTTATCTTTATGTTACCTTCTTATTAATTTTAGTAAGCATATCAAATGCAATCCCATCATATGCAAACACACTTGCAAATCATAGCTTACACTGTAAAATCTATTGCATAACAAATGAAACTTATTGCATAACCAATGCAACATAAAACGTAAACACATTTGCAAATCATACTCGTACTCTAACACTTATTGTCAAACAAATGCAACTTATTGCATAACAAATGCAACATAAAACGCAATCACATTTTGCAAAACATAACTTTTATTTTGAAACTTATTGCATAACAAATGCATCATAAAACTTATAACTTAAACTATAAAATATTATACATTATCACAATGCAAAACATATTTTAAATACTTTCTAAATCATAACTTGATCTTTTAAAAAAAACATTATGCATGTCAATATGTAGATATACTTTAAACATAACAATTGCAAACTCATTGCAAACCTTGTTTAACATTAAAACGATTTGCATAATAAATGCAAATATATTTTAAAATTAACTTGCAAAGCAATTGCAAACACATTTGCAAACATATATATATAATAAGCATTTAAAAATTATTTACTTCATGCTGTAGGTGAGGTCTGAACTTACCCGGATTATGCTCTAGCGTTATCTATTCCCTTCATATCTCATTTCTTCTCCTTCCATTAGTCGGCTTCTGTGTCCTGATCATACTACAGCCGACTCATTAATTAACTTTTTTTTTATCAATCTACTCGATTGATAATAAAACATAAACATTCTTTCTTTTTAACTTCACTTATATACTATAGGTTTACCCTTCTCTTTACTTAATTCTGTAACCAATCAGGGTTACCTTTCCTTTACTTAAACATCCCTTACTAAATCTCTCGTCACACATGACGGTTACGTTACTTAATGTATTATGGAACATTTTCCATCTAAGAACATTATGCTAAATCGGAGTGTTCGACTTCGTTCTAGCCATTTTTGTAAAAAAATGACGTTTTTACCCTTAATGGGTTTTTCGTCAACTTCGTAACTCTATAAAACCCATTGCATAACTTTAACATTCCATTACCAACATATTATGAAAAAATTGCCACTAAGAAACGCCTCCCGACATTGGGCGTTTTGGGTCCGTTTTGGCTATTTTTCATAAAATGACCATGTTGCCCTTAATCTTTTTCCTTTCATTCATTCCTTGACTAAACTTTAAATCCTTTAAAACTTAGCATCTATAATACTTACTACCTACAGCAGTATAGAAAACCAACGTTCTCTAATGAAAACCCAGTTTCACACAATTTTACAATTTTGACCCCAATACAAAAATATTTGCATTTTTACCCTTGGAACCAAAAATAATCTTTTTAAACCATTAGTCCCCATTTTTCATGAGGGACATTTTTGCTAAAAGCACCATATTCAAAATCCTTTGCAAAAATGACATTTTTTCCCTTTAAAATTTTTTCCAATTTCAACAAATTCTTGTAAAATTAAAATCTCAAAAACGGTTGAGATGTTTGGCGAACTATCTATTTGACCTAACAGTTTCATCAAGATCTACAACTTTTATGTTTTAACTTTTTTGAAATTCCTACGTTTAGAGGGACTTTTTTTGCTGATTTTTGAATCTACCGAGAAGAAACTTTTTCTTTCAATTTAGTCCTTAGGGCATTTTTGTCAAAATCTATTTTTAATCAGCATTTCTACCCTTGCAAGGGTAGTTCTAACTCTTGTTTCAATTATTTTCATACTAAATCATCATTTTTGCAAACTTAGTACTAAAATTACAAAAACAAAACTTTTTGCAAAAACTAACATTTTGCACAATAAAACCTAAATTTTCACAACATCACCATGCCCTAATTCATTTTTATATGGGATTTAAGCAAAACTTTGCTTGAAAGCCCACATACCTTTGAAAAAATAAAAATCAAATTAAAATCACAAAATTTCAAAACTTACCCCAAATAGCACTTTTGGTTTCTAACCCTCCAAGAGCTCCTTTAAAGCCTTCTTCTTAAGCATTTCTCACATAAAAATGCTTTGAATTAACTTTTCTTCCTTAACCCAAGAAAAACCATGAAAACCTTGAAAAAAGTTAAGGTTTTTACCTTCAAACTTGTTAAAATCCTTGGGCTTCACTTCTTGAACTTAATTGGGATTGTTTTTGCAAAGTTTTGGGTTTGAGAAAATTTTTGAGAGGATCCTTCCATGGCTGCTGTGGCTAGAGGAAGAAGAAGAAGTGAAAAAAATGGCTAATTTCATATTAAATGCTTCCTTATCCACTTTGGTTACTCATCAAGTAACCCTTTGGGTTACCAAGTGTCACCATGAGATTGGGCCACCTTTCATGGCTTGGTGGCCCAATAAGATTCAAGTGGGTGTCCACTTTGTGGAGCTAAAAATTTATACTGTGTAATTTTTCATCACATAGTATTTTTCTTACACTGTTGTGGTCAAATCAGTGCAAACTCATATCCTTAGACTGTGTAAAATATTTTACTTGCCTATGGTTTATTTTTAGATGCCAAACATACCCTTTCTTATTCTTCCATATTCTCTAAGCAGTATTATTTCTATACTATTTTAACTTAAATAGTATAATTTCTGTACTACATGGCCTTTAACAATCCAATTCTTATACTGCATTACTCTAATACTGTACAATTTTTCATGTTATTATACAGTATTTTTCCTCAAACTGTGTTTTTCGTCTTAATATAATCTTTAACTTAATGCATTTTTAATGTGGTAAAAATGCTCGGGTGTTACAAAACCTACCTTCAGGAATCCAACTTACGATGGCATGATCGCCATAAAGGTCTCTGGGAGGAAGTGGAAGCAGGCAAGGAAGGGATAGGTGTCGGCGATGTTGATGAGAAAGGGGCCAAATTTTGAGGAGAGGACAAGAGAGAAGGAGGTGAAGAGGGCTTATCAAGAGAGAAAGGAGAAGCTGAAGGACGAGATCAAGAGGAACAAGGAGGAGAAGAGGAAGCTAAGGGAGGAGAGAGAGAAAAGAGGAAGAAGGAGAACATCTTGAAGTCTAGCACGAAGCTCCAGAAGATCACAAATCCCAAGACACTTTAAAAGATTGCTAAATCGAAGCAAAAGAATCTCCTCAAGGTTGTTCCTGAAGATCTGCTTAACCCTAACAACAAGAAGAAACAAGGCTAGAATATCCTCAGTGTAATTTCTTTCCAAAATTTTGGTCCCATTTGGTTTTGTTTTCAGAATTTTTAGAAATGTTTTCGCATGTTTTTTAAGACAAAAATTTTAAAAACACTCTTACCACAATTCTCAAAAAATTTTCATTTTCCAAAACAAAACATTTTCACCTATTTTGAAAACAATACTAAATGGCCCATTTGTTTTTTGTTTTTTTTTTGTTTTCGTTTTGAATGTGAAATCTTTAGTGTTTTTATGTTGTTGAATGAAATGTCTTAATGTCTCCCATCTTTGATATAATGCTTCTTTACTTACACATATACATATACGTATATGAGGAATTTCACACTATTAAAAATTGTATTTTGAATATTATGAACAACATATGTTAAAATTATGACCTTTTACTTTGTTTTAGTTTGATAATGTCGTTTGTTATGATGAGCTCTTTCATGTACTTTTGAAATAGAAGTTATATATATATATATATATATTGTAGAATCTAAAATCTATGGTTGTTGAATGAAATAACCCTAACGCTCTAATCTTTATAAAATCATGTTATGTAGTCTGTCATGTCTAGTTCTTTCTCTGTGAGCAACCGCTGAACTCGTACAAGTATTACTATGAGCGAGTAATTTTGAGAAACATAGTTAGAACTTACACTACTTTCTGTGCTATGTGCTATATGATCCAAAATTGTATTGCTTATATTAGGCCTTGAAGTTTCTAGCAAAAAACAAGACCCAAGATGAATTTCATAAATCAATTTGAGACATCCCACCAAGTAATCCAATAGTTGATACAAAGCACGCATCTGTTTGACAAATACAATTTGTAGTTCAAACTAAGTTTTCTACACTGTTTTATATTGTAAAATTCGAAAGTAAAATTAATAACATATCCATGAATTGCTCAATTTTTCATTCAGGGACTCAAATTACAAAATGTAACGAAAACAATTTGCAAGATAGGAGAAGCAGTCAAGAAATGATCAGGAAAGACATAAACGAAAGCAAAAGGATCAGTCCTTGAGTCAAATTTTTGATCCAGAGCAAGCTTGGCAAGTAGTGTAGCCTTATTACGTCCCTGAGGTCTTTGTCAGCAATGGGTGGCCCTAGACTGGGGGAACTACCACAAGAATCTTTGAAACTGGACAATGATGGCACCCTCACCTACTGCCCAAGTCAAGAGGAGCTTGGCCCTAGGACATCAGCGACCCCATGCTGAGCTATTGTCACTTGCTCGGCCGCCGAGCAATTAGGGCATTGTCGTGTCTAGGGTTGGTTGAATTAAAACCCTTAAACTAGTCATAGTTTGCTAAGCTTGTCTTGCTCAGGAAAAATGCCTGCTACTGGATATAACAAGTCTTTGATAGATTGCGTGACCACCCTCGGTGCCGATGGCATTTTCGACCACAGATGGCCCTACTTGAACTTTGTACGCACAGCCTGGTCGGAAGGAACCCTCTCCTCCAGCCGAGATAACCACCTTATGCTGGCATAAAACCACTTGAACTTCTACAGCTTATCCAAGTCATGGTTACCGAGGATGAATTCCTTGAAGAATCCAATTAAATAATACCACCCAACTTGCAATGGGAGATTTTCATCTTGAACATCTGCTTAAAGGCCTCCCATGGTATCTCAGTAGCATAGCTATACATCCACAACACATACATGTCGATCATCAAGCAGTAGTAGTTTAGGTTTAGTTGTGCGAGGCACATATTCAAGTCGTAGAGGGCTCGGCACATAAATGGGTGCGTTAGAAGGCAAAATTCTACTCGAAAGAACTCTATGTAGAGCATGATCCACTCTCCGGTGGCTTGATGGGGGAATCCCCAGCCTTAGGCAAGATCAAAACTACATCATCAGGAATCTTATACTACTGACGAAGGATGTCCAGCAGGGCCTGGGTCATCGCCAAAGTATATTTAGTGGCCGAAGTCTGGCTGGGTCAGTGTACTTCATAGACGACAGCTCCACAAACCCTTGTCTCTAAAGGCGTCGATACTTCCTCCTTGTCCTCAGCGTTGTCATCTCCCTGGACTTGTTGCCTCTCCTTGGTGCTATTTGACTCCTCAACACTAACTTTGCCCATTATTTGGGCCCCTTCAACGATATCTAGGCCAGAGGAGCTCGGCCCACTCGCAGTGGCCACCAAACAAGCGTGCTCCTGCTCGGTCACCCAAGACATGCCTGCGGTAGCAGCTCCGATGCATGGGTCCTCCCTCTACACGACTTGATTGGGACAGTTCCTTCCAAAAGGTCAAGGAATTCTTGTTCAGGGGTAGTCCTATGCCCCAAGCTAAAGATTTGAGCCAACCGAGTCGCCCTTTCTTGCTCGGTCGCCCTCCTAGTACTTCCCCTCTCTATGGAGCTTGATCAATCAGACTTAATACTCTCGTCTGACTTAAAGACTCTAACTGATTGGTTCTAGGAATCAGTCAAGTCACTCATTTTGTGTTTGGGAATTACCTGTATAGGGAAAGAAGTTTTTTAAGTTTGCAAGTCTTCTACTTAGCAACTAAAACGCAAAGCTCTGAGACATTCGCAAGCAAAGTGAACCAAATAGAGGTAGTCAAGCCGAGCTCTTCCTATTTATAGACAAGAACGGACACAAAATACAAAGAGGCGCAATGATTATGCTCGTAAGGAAGGTAGCCAATGGCGAATTGACAGGTGTCAGTTGGCTTGATCGACTGTCTCAAAAGACCTCTTGGAACCCGAGACCTCGAGAATGAGTATCCAAGGACCATGTTAGCCGACCAACCCTGCTCAGGCAGAGTGCTTGACCAGGTACATTAGAGGCTACTATTGGAGGTATGCTCGGCACCCTTTTCTCGAAGAGCTCTTCTCGGCTGTCCAACCACCCTGCTCAGATAAAATTCATTTTTGGAGCTTACATAACTCCCCGTTGATCGACACTTCTTCCTAAGGTGATCACCAGGGCCTTCTTTGGCCACTACATGAGATGTCGCTTCCTCGAAAAGAACATGTACTCGAGATGGGCAGATATAGCCTGAAGCCAAGTGATAACTCATTTCCAAGGCCGCCAAAGATGAAGGGTCGTCTACCTTTTGGGATGGTGACACTTGTCACCTACCCCTTGACACCACCGCATAGAGCACCTGGGTCAAGGCTCAAACCTACCTTACACCTGATCCAAATAGTAGCCTATAAATAGAAGCATTTACTTTACCACCAAACTAAGTGGACTTTCTCATTCATAACCTTATTCTCACTCTCGATCGAACATATATCTGATTTGAGCGTCGGAGGGCCCTTTGCTAAGACCACACCTGTGTTTCCTTAACCTCGGAGTCAATCCCTTTTCTTATTGTAGGTTCCCCACGGGAAGCCAAGACGAGCAGGACAGGTAGTCCGACCACCGTATGCAGCTGCATGTAGTGTTGATCAACAACTAAGCATTAACAGGTGGAGTAAGATCATGAACAAATTTTCCCCTAAAAAAAATAATTTGCTCAGTTAGTCTTCGAATTATTTAAAAAAATTTTCGTTAGTCATCTTTTTTTTGCATAATTGACTATGACTCTTAAAAACAGTGCAAAATGACGAACTTACCTGATAGCCGTCAATTTAGCAATCATATGCACCGCATTGATTTTCAGGGATATTTTAGTAAAATGACAATTTTTTTCAACATTTTTGTTTAAAAAATAAAACAAAATAAAGAAAATAATAATAAAACGTTAAAAAACAAAATAACAAAAAAAAATAAAAATAAAAAGGAAAGAACCCAGACGCGAGAAACCCACTCCCGTTCCCCCCTCCGGTGCCGACCATCCCCTCCAACGTCGACCGCCGCCACTATTCTTCTTCTTCTTCTTCTCTTTCTCGCGATCCCCACTTTCTCGAGCTCTCTCTTCTCTTTATTCCTCTGCTTATCCTCACTTCCGCACCGGAAAAAGACTCGACTACGGTTGCATCCAGAGATAATGTTGTGACATAAATTGGTGTTATGAAAAATGAGGGACAGAGATGGGGTTGTAGAGGAACATGCTTTCCGGCTGGCAAATGCATTCGGTGTTAGGATGGAAGTAATTTGGAAGATGGCATGCGTTGAATTTGTTTGTGGGTGATCGGAGAAATGGCTGGATCGTTCCAAAACAATTTGATGGAGGCCTATTCTATTGGTTTACAATTTTTTTTTCAAAACTAAAAAAAAAAAACACAAAAATGAATTGACAAAAAAATATACATGAAAAACAAAAATAGCCCCTCCCCCTTCTAAAAAATAAATAGCTGTTCCACTCGAGAAAAGAATATGAAAATAGAAAATTTCCAATCACATATAGAAAATGAGAAATATCTGCTTTGGAAAAGAAATAGTAAAAACATTCACCCACATGCCTTTTTTTTTTTTTTTAAAAAAAAAAAGATATGTTTGTGTTATGTGGGAATCTGATGGTGATGGTGGTAAGGTTGGCAATTGGTTGTAAGCAAGCTTAGCCATGGCACTTGTTGATTCCCCTCTGATTTTCTCTCTTTCCTTCCCCGCCATTCCCATTCCCATTCGCATTCGCACTTCTCCTCTTTCCTCGCCACCCCGACGCCATCATCATTCTCCCACTCTCGATGATTCTGCTCCCCATTCCCGTTCCGACCAGGATTAAGATTCCGATTCCGACCATTCACTTCAATAACCCAATTCCAATTCCGTCGTCTTCTCTGCGGCAACTGTCTGTTTTCTCATCCTTTTGGCACTATTTTGACCTAAATTTTCAATCGTAGAAAGAATTATAAATTTTTCATTTTTTAAAAAATTTTCGATCAATTCAATCGTCAATTCAGATTGAAAAGGAAAAGGGAAAAAAGGAAGTTGAAATCTTGAGCAATTAAGCAAAGGCAAGAAAAGAAATGGCGGAATCGAAGGAAGGAGGGAAAGGCAAAGGGACAAACACAATAACAATGGATCACGTGCTAATGGCGTTGAGGGAGAGCAAGGAAGAGAGGGAAACGAGAGTAAGGAGTCTTTTCAATTACTTGGACTCGTCAAACGCAGGATTCTTGGATTACAGGTCCATCGAGGAAGGTCTAAAGTCTCTGCAGATTCCGGCAGAATACAAGTACGCCAAGGATTTGCTGAATGTTTGTGATGCCAATCGAGACGGCAGGGTTGATTACTTGGAATTCAAGCGTTACATGGACGACAAGGAGCTTGAGCTTTATCGCATATTTCAGCAAATTGATATTGAGCACAACGGCTGCATTTCGCCTGAAGACCTCTCCGATGCACTTCTTAGAGCAGGTACACTAATTGTGAATGAGCATCTCATTTCTATTTAATTTTATGGTTAATAAACCAGTCTCTCTTCTCTTCTCTAGGGATTGAAATAGACGACGAGGAACTTGCCCTTTTTGTGGAGCGCGTTGACAAGGACAACAATGGCGTTATAACATTTGAAGAGTGGAGAGATTTCCTTCTCCTCTACCCTCACGAGGCTACTTTCGAGAACATTTATCACTATTTGGAGAGAGTATGCCTTGTTGATATTGGGGAGCAGGCCGTCATTCCGGGCGGTATAAGTAAGCATGTTCATGCCACCAGGTATCTTATTGCGGGGGGAGTTGCCGGAGCAACCTCACGTACCGCCACTGCCCCTCTTGATCGCTTGAAGGTTGTTTTGCAAGTACAAACGACACAGGCTCGTATCATGCCGGCCGTAAGAGACATATGGAAAGAAGGCGGCCTATTAGCCTTTTTTCGAGGGAATGGTCTTAATGTCTTGAAGGTGGCCCCCGAAAGTGCCATCCGCTTCTACGCTTACGAGATGCTTAAAGGCTTTATTGCCAATGCTCAAGGCGAAGAACAAAAACCTGACATCGGCATTGTGGGCCGCCTCTTAGCCGGTGGTTTAGCAGGCGCTGTGGCGCAGACTGCTATTTATCCCATGGACCTTGTTAAAACACGTTTGCAAACTTATGCTGGGGAAGGTGGAAGAGTTCCAAATCTTGGAACCCTATCAAGAGATATATGGGTTCAGGAGGGACCCCGGGCATTCTATAGAGGTCTTTTTCCATCTCTTCTTGGGATTATCCCGTATGCTGGTATCGAGCTTGCTGCGTATGAAACCTTAAAAGATATTTCCAGGAAGTATATTCTAGATGGTGGTGAGATTTTATCAAAGATTAACTCCTTGCTTTTTTTTGGCCTTCCATTGCCTGCTCTTCTGTTTTATATGTTTTCATTGCCTAGTTCTGCTGTTATGTTTAACGTTGTAATGACATGATTTTTTTTTTTTTTTTTTCTTGTTTAATAGAACCCGGTCCTCTTGTACAATTGGGATGCGGTACAGTGTCTGGAGCTCTTGGAGCAACATGTGTTTACCCGTTGCAGGTTGTCAGGACGAGGTACCAATCTCTTTGCGAGTTTCCTCCCAATCATTTAAGCTCCTTCAAATGAAAACTGATTAACAATTATGCTACACTGTAACAGAATGCAAGCGCAGCGCTCTAACACAGATACTGCTTATAAAGGAATGGGTGATGTGTTTAGGAGAACTTTCCAACGTGAAGGGTTTGGGGGATTTTATAAAGGAATATTTCCTAATATGCTCAAGGTAGTTCCATCTGCAAGTATCACTTACCTGGTTTATGAGACAATGAAAAAGAGTCTCGATCTGGAGTAGGTATCTATCTTATCAATTCATGAGCTCAACTCCATTCAATAACTATTATGTGAATGTGATCGACATAGCTGAGCTGACAGTAGAGTTAACTAAATTGGCAACTTGAGGAAGGACGCTATTGTTTTGTGGATGAAGTTGATGGTAAGAATATCATTCTTAGATGATTTAATCATCATCATCATCAACTGATTGTTTTTGGTCATGAGATGATTAGTTCACACTGCATATTTTCAAATTTCAAAGGACAAAATTGGTTTGTCCATAAGTAGTAGGGGGTATCCCCAAACTTCCATGATGCTTTAGTATGCAAGCTCACAGATTGTTGTATGATACAAAAAGACAGGAAAAATTTCCCACGGAAATAAGATTTTTCAAATTCTTTGTATTTATACCAGCAGCTTGATTTAATCAGAGGGCCTGTCTTTTAGATTTCAGAGTTGTCGTGTCTTTTCTTTGAGCTGCTCATACTGCAATATATTGTTGTGAGTTTTCAGCATGAATACTACAAGTTAAAAGCACATGAATTCAGCAAATTATACGTTACAAAGTGACAAATGTTTTAAGTCTGCAGTGATGAAAAATATCTTATGTTTGGCAAAAGTGGTTCTCATTACTTTTTCAATTATAAACAGTATAAAGCTCTCACATACTACAGTAACAATTAAAAAAATCGCTACAGTATAAAGCTCTCACATGCTACAGTAAAAACAGTTTTAACCAACGGTTCTCACCACCTCCTATGTCGTTTTTGCCTGTTTTGGTGTCCCTGTCTTTGTTTGGTGGGAAACTTGTTTTTGGGCTTTGTCTTGTGGAAGGAGTTGGTTTGGTTTGGTTTTTTTGTTCTCGTTTTATAGATGGGCCGAATTAAATCTTGTATGTCGGCTTTGTTGCATGTTGTTGTTATTAGGACAAAATTATCTTAACCTTACTTTTATAATCTGATATATGTCAATTGTCATTATCTTGTAATTAACATACTGGTCTTGAGTTTTGGACTGATGCAATTATCAACGTTGTGCAGCGAGTGAGAAAATGGGTGGCTTAGAGTCATGATGATGAATCATATGATGTTGGGTGTGTGTGTGTGTGTGTGTGTGTGTGTGTGTGTGTGTGTGTGGACATGTTCAATATTTCATGACCGCTTCTATATGTCCCGAAGCCCTGTCTCTCACAGATAGTGCCCAGGAGGGGCCCACTCTCTGTGTTTCATATCTCATACAGGGGGGGGCGTGTATGACAGTATGAGTAGGACATGATGAGCTAGCCAGATGGCCGGTTGCCTCGTCTTTATCAGAGAGTAGCTCCAAATGGTTTGACCCAAGTAAACGCCTCAATTCTCATGGCTTGCTTGTATGTTGATTGCAGCTTACCCTCTTGATCTTGATAATATTGATATTAAAAAAATATGGAATCTGAATATTTTCTTATCTTATATTAAAAGATTATATTTGAAAAGAAAATTAAAAAAGGACATGAATTTTATTACATTTAAAAAGAATTAAAAGCTAAATATAAAATACCAATATTTTTACTGTTATTTTCAGAAAATTTCTTAAAATTTTTTATGATATATGGTATTTAACACTACACAAGAAAATTGATATTTTCATAAAAATATCAATATTATGGATTTTATAAAAATATTTAGAGATTCTATATGAAAAATAGTTATACATTCTTATTTACATGTCGGTATTTTACAATATAAAAATATTCGTATGAATATAAGTGGAAGTATTGATAAATTTAAGTCCTCAGCTAGAACCCAATAACATATATGCATTTATGACTTTTTTAAAAAAAAATTAAGATAAAAGATTCAAACTCTACACTTGTAAAATTACTTCTAAACTATGGTCCCTATCACATGCATTTGCTGTCTTTCAATCTTCATACACGCATACACATCTATATAAGAATGGACATATACCAAATATATTAACTGGACACGCGTAAAGAGTTCTTTTATTTATTTATTTTTTTCTGAAAAAAACTGTCGTTTTCAAATGTATGGACGGTGAATAGATAGATGTATGCATGTGACGATGAACGCATGCAACACTAGATATTAATATATGACACCACACAAGTAGGATTGTCCTAGCTATTAAGTTTCACTGCATCTCTTTGATTAAAAAAAGAAAAGAAAGGGAAAACAAAGGAGCAAATTAATTTTTTTTTCTTAATTTTTCCTCTTAGGGTGCGTGAATATTGTGAATTTGGGGCTCAAATTTACTTGGGGCACATGATCAAGTACTTATCAACAGGTTTCCTATAAATCGAGAAATAATCATATCAACGCATGGCAGCCGTTAGATTCTTTTCAAAAAAGAATAAAAAAAAAACTGATACAGATAGAGTACGTTTAGCATGGTATGATAAATAATGCATATGAAAGTAGTTAGTGTAAAAAATATTCTTTTTTGAGTGTTAGCGTTGTACTGTTAACTATATATATTCTCTTTGACGATGACAAAAATGTTCCGTGTCATATATATATATATATATATATATATATATATATATTATGGTTTGTGTCTTTTTAAAATTACAACAAGAACGACAACAAGAGCAGCTTGCAGCTTGCTTTTTTTTTTTTTTTTTCTAGATTAATAATGCTTTTCGAAGATAGCTAAGCTTCTTTTTCCAAAATTTCCACAGGAAAAGGTGATAGTAGATAATATTCGCTTTAAATAATTAACTGGGAAGGCCGTGGAAAATTTTCCCAAAAGAGGACCGAAGCTTCGTCTCAGTTTCGTCCTCCCCCAGTGTATCACCTTTACATATATACATATACATATATATATACATATACATATATATATATATATATAATACCGTTAATTAATATTCTTTTTGGCATATTACACAAAGTAGTTAATTCTTGTCAACAACGTTTTGCTTTTCTAAACTAAAGCTCATATATTTGCGTGTTTAGAATGATAAAGTGCATGGCGCTTTGAGGTTAATTATAAATATAAATTGCTTTGGTTTGGTTTCGGAAATTTATGTGTAAATCATCATGCTTCAAATCCTTCACTGCACAGCCACACAGCCAATGAGTAGTGTAGGTAAAACATATATTACTAATAATTACTGATTATTAATATTTAATTAGCATGAAATTGTTGTAGGTGATCTAGCTGTCTAGCTAGGTACAAGAGAACCCGGCCAATTAAATTAAGTATTCACTCATTTATATAATATATTCTTGGGTTGTCTTGATTAAAGCTTGGATTTGACAACAACAGCTAAATGATGAATACAATAGAGAATATCATTCATTTTGGATCATAACATATAGCATTCAAAGCTTGGATTGAGATTTTTTTTTTTTTTTTGCAGCTTTATTTACCTAAAAAGAAAAGCAAATTAAGCGCGTCGTCTTGAAAAATATTTGGAACATGGTTGTGCGCGAATGCAATGAGAGAACAGAGAGAGATTCTTGTAAGGGAAGGGCCAACATGAAAAGATCTAAACCAAAGATATCAGAATAATAATAATAATAATAATAATAAGGACGATAATAACCAAACCACTAAGATATTACGCACTCTAATATATTTTATTGACAAGAAGCTCGCATCTTATAGCCTATTTGGTAAAGTTAGTTTTAATCAATTTTTCAATTGAAAACAGTGTAAAGCTCTCACATATTACAGTAAAAATAAAAAAGTTGCTGCAGTGTAAAGCTCTCACATGTTATATTGTTTACAGTTCTTACCAATAGTTCTAATCATTATGCCAAACACCATATTAATTTTTTTCTTTTTTTTTTCCAATGCATCACATCATTTGTCCTTAACCCTGCATAATCAGTAGGGTTAAAAACACAACAAACAAAATTCTTTAACCTTGAATTGATTTTTCTTTTTTTTTTGGTATTATTATCTTGTAAAATTATTTAGACGAAGGTAATAGTAGTTATGTATGTCCTTATAATTATTGTAAAAGATTAGGCAAATGGACCTTTTTTTTGCCACCTTTTAAAATAAATAGTCAATTTTTTAAATTAGGGAAACTGATGGTTTTTTTCACAGTAATACATCATTGATTGACATTAATATATCATTAAGAAACATCAGTATATAACTATATAACTAATTAAGAATAATTTATTGGTGATAAGTTCATCATTCATCTACTAGTGATGTATCATTAACAAACACGTTAATCATTGATAAACACACCAAGTTAGTTAGTGATAAATCATAAATCAGTAATCATTAATGTACAATGATGTAGTATTAGTATCATATACCATTGATTAAGATCAACTTATCATTCACGTGCCATTAAAAAAAAAAAAAAGACCCTTCTTTAATTTTCAAAAATTTTCGGCCACTAACTTTAAAAAAAAAAAATGGACTTTCACTCCAAATCCCTAAATAAAGGCCTATCGATATAAAAGGGTATGGGTGGTATGGTAGGTCCATACCCTTAATTTTCTGGCCGGGGAAATCTGTTAATCATATAATAATATCCACCTCCTTTAATTCTGTTTTGATCTGAATTTCATCAAGCTAGCTATAGCTCCTTTTCTTGTAATTAATAGTTGTTAATTTTGGGGCCTATTTAGTGCAATACAAGATTAGAGAAGACTGGATAGAGTTTAATTTTGATAGATTGCTCGATGTAAGATCTTACAAGACTGGATTGGATTTTTAAATATCCTTAAACATGTTGAAACACGAGATCGAACATAATACACTGTCAATATGGACATATTGTGAGACATTTCGGGGGTTTATTTGCATAGATTTATAAATTCCAGGAAAATATGTTTCTTTAAATCTAATGTTGTCCTTTTCTATACACTCCTATTCAATTCCTTACTATTCTATCCATCATGCACCCCAAACAAACCCTTGTTGTATTGTTTTTTTCTTTGCACATGATATTAAAATAATATACATGTATAAATTTGTTTATGCATTTATGAGAGCTATAACTTATGGTTAGCTGATTCTGATTTTAATTTCTTTTGATTTGATCCACGGCAGGTGGCAGCTTCATATATGAAAGACTACTCACTCACTCCTGGGTGCGTATATCATATATATATATATATATATGTATGTACATATTATTACACAATTATATTCAACACACAACAGTACTCATCATCTTCTTAATTAATTAATGAAGATGCCTTGTTGTCTCATTCGTGGAATTTTGCTTGCCCTTTCTTGCTTGCTTTCTTGTTAGTATCATATTGTTTGTTGGGGGACTTGGCCTCATATTATCAGCACGCGAATTAGTATCATATTGTTTACTTCAATTTGTCTCTAAACTAATTAAGCTGATGTGACTCACACTCACCTCTACATTCATCATCATGGTGCCATTTTATTCTACCAAACAAACCAAAAAAAAGAGTAAAACTTGAGCAGTGATGAAATTCCTTTGAGCGCTGTTATTTATCATGCTGGTAATTTATCGTTACACATGTGCATGTGTCAGTTAAAAAAGAGAACAGTCATTTAGAGTTGCTTGGCTTACAAGTGCATATGTATGCCTTACCGGCTTGCAAAAGACGTCAAAGATTGCAGCTATGCAGGAAAACATGAACCTTCAAGTTCTTATGGTTTCTTCTCCAAATCGCGAGGATCTCGTGTTTCCAAAAGTACCTAACAATACATGACTTAGTTTGGTCGACCCAGTGCTCTTGATTCTGCTAATTGATGTAATTGGAAAATTTTAGGTCAAGCTTGATTGCTTTAATTTGCTTAGTAATTCGGGTGGATGGGAAGACGGCAAGACTCGAGAAGAGGCTGCTTGCCGTGAAGCTCTAGAGGAAGCGGGGGTCATAGGAATTGTTAAAGTACGCTATGCACGTCTCTTTTAATTTCTTGTAATTTACTCATTTAACTAGCATTCTCTTAACTATATGTTGTGAATTACCACCTAATTAACACTAACAGCCAGCCAATACATGATTTTTAAAGAAGAGTGATCTCATAGTCATACATATATATATATACATACATATATATATATATATATCCTTGAATCTCCATCTAGTATTATTCTATTTGAAATGTAGGAGAACCTTAACTAATTTGAGTTCATTTGTCAATAGCATAAAAAAGCTGATATAAAGCAGCAACTTACCTCACCATAACTGTTCTCTTGTAATTGGGGGTGTGCTCAGGTCTTCCTCCCAAAGTGCTCTACAGGGCCCCGTTGGCTGCGACACAAAGCATCGCCTCCTCAAGAAGAACATGTGCTTGGGTTAGACTGTCAAAGCCTGCAACCAGGCAGCAACTCACCACAAAAGGTCGACATATGGCCCATTTCAACCCTCTGATAAAGACTAATCCTCCGGTGGGGTTCTCGACACTTGTCACTGCACCCTGACAGATCTTGATGTGACACACGGGTCATGGGTCAAACCCACCTAACACTCGGTTCAAGTTATAGCTTATAAATAGAGTGTATTTACTGTAGCTCAAGATAACGTGTTCTTACCTAACTAACTCAGCTCCCATACTCTGCCGAACAAGTATCTAACTTGAGCGTCGGAAAGCCTTTGGCCGACATTACGCCGGTGCCCCTTACCTCCAAAGTGTCCCTCTTCTTGTTACAGATCCACCCCGATAGGCTAAGATGAGCAAGTAAGAGCCGTCTGAGCACCGTGCATAGCCGCACGTAGTGTTAACAAACAGCATTCCAAAGCTATACCTCAACACTTCTCATGACTCATGACTATAATATTGTTCGATACAAATATTTGATCACTGAATTCAGTAGTGCTAATTTCTCTAATAAAAATATGTGTGTTTGATCGGGGAACTCCATTAGGAGATTGGGAGTCCAGAAGCAAAAGCAAACAGGAGATGATTAATTGCTGCAACCTGCAGGAAGGAGGCTGCAAGGGCTATATGTTTGCATTAGAGGTCACTGAGATGCTCGAGACATGGCCCGAGCAACGAAACCGGGATAGAAGATGGGTTGGTATGATTTACGCTACTTTTATTCCTTAGTTAATTAAGCAAATTTTGCTTCTTAATTTGCAGACTGTAACAACGTGTGCGCCTTTCATGATCAAATATTTCATATTGTTAATTTGCGGCTAAACACATAAAAGAGGCATTTGAACTCTGCCGGTATGAATGGCTGCGCAAGGTGCTTGAAGCAATCTCAAAGTAATGCAGGCTGCAGATGAAATTAGAAAGCTCGATTCAACGACAAAAGGTAAGTATAACATAGAGGTTGGGGCAGAATGTGAAGTAATAATAGCTTCTTCAAGCTCTGTTAATCCTGTTTCTGTAAAGGCCGCTTCTAGCACTAGTGCTCACCCTGTTACAAAATCATATCACTTCATTCACTTGGCACAGCAGCTTATTTCCTCTCAACAGGGTGGCTGCTGATATGAATTGATGAAACCCAGCTAATTAGACGTGTATATATATATATATATTCCTCATCTTCAAGTGTAATGGATGTTTGCTCAACTCCAACAACTGTTTTTGAGCTTCAACAAATTAATGGAAATTAGTGGCTTTGCATCTATAGCATTTGCTAACTGCTAAGCTAGTTTCATGGGGAATGAGCTCCGAACTCATCACAGGAGAGTAATTTAAAGAAATGCTAGTTTCAAGTGTGATGAGGATTCCTTTTGAGAAGGAAAGCATTAGTCCTGACGTTTGTGATTTACTAAGTGTTCACTTGCAACATGTGAAACCAAAGTGTCTTTTTGCTACATGTTAACATTCTATCGATAAATATGGTGTAAAATTGCCAGACAAAGAAGTAAAACCTTTTAGGACTAGCTCCTTCTTTTTTTTTTTTTTTTTTGGTTAAGTATTAGAAAATATGATCACCACTTCAACAAATTGTGTGTTGTTTCTTGAATGTGACCGAGACATGTGCTGACTATAAAACTCCTAAGTCTCTTTAAGCGTTTGACTTTTGGTTGTGTTCTGTCTTGCATGTCATATTTAAGATTCTACCCACTACAGCTTTCTTGTCCTGTAAGGCCCAGATCTCCTTTTAATTTTTTCCAAATATAAATCAACATTTAAGTTTTTTGTTGGGGAAAGAGTGATATGTGTTATTCACATACAACAATTGGAAGAATTGGCTGTTGTTAATTCTCATCCCAATCAACTTTTTTGAATCCCAGTCTGAGTCGTTACTTCTTCTGCACTTTACACACACTACCAAACAAAAAAAAAAATTCTTCTTAGTAAGCGAGGATGAGGATTTATGTATGAGTTTGAGATGTGGGAAGAGGCAAAGAAGGATGTAGACGTCACACATCACAAAATCACTGTTAATTACGAAAAAATTCTGATGATTAATTTTCTTAAAAAATTGAGACAAAAAGGGAATGTGGTCCTTGTAACAACATCAACATCCATGTTCTCTGCGTTTGGCCTCTGGGTGTCTCCCACATGTAAACTTTTTTTTCTTGAGGGGATCATCTACTCTACCTTCGTTTTTCTTATTCTCGATCGAGACAAGCTCTGCTTTCCCACTTGTGTCGTTGATTGTAGTACAGGAATTTTTCAATTTAGGCTACCATTTTATCTTTGGTTGTATATTTGATCACGCCAAGCTGCTTGCCTCTGTCTCTGTGTTAGCTTTGGGAGTCATCTCAATCGACACCATGCAATGCTTGATCATGCCAACTCCACGCTGCATATATATATGTGTATCGTATGTGTGAGGCGGACGCTTAAGTTGTCATCGTAATCCCTGGATTTTTTAGGACATCATCCAACAAAACTACCGATATTTAAATCCAAATTAAAAATCAGGGTTTACTCGGAGATGTGCTGAAGGAAGTATGTAACCTTATTATTCAAGATAGTCAAAGATTATTTATTCATTTATGATCTATAGATACTAGATAGGGGTTACTCTCACTAGAAAACTCCAAAGTGCATATTTTGCATTTACACTTCCTCTCTAATTCCGTCTAATATAAAAGTGAAAATTCTCACATATATATACCACAATAAAAAGCGAATCACACTCTAAAATCTGTGTTATTTATATTTATAATTACATGGTTAATCTAGGTAAGGTCACGTTTTTAGATTACTTAATTTACGCCGTAATGTATGCCTACCTCTTAATTCTTAATATTAGCATTCCTGCAAATTACTTGACTTCTCACAATGCAATTAAGAGACATTATTAATGAAGCCGATAATTGTCTCTCTGATCCTACACGCAAAGTAACTAACGTGAGGTGGTCGGAATAATGAAAATCACCTTGAGAATCATTGACCAAAATGCGTTTTAGACTACCGAAAAATCGAAGAATCATCGAAGACGACAACAAGGCCCATTTCCACAAAAACAAACAATATTATATTATATTATTCCTAAAATTAAGGGAAAAAAAAAAAAAAAAAAAAAGAGGGAGGGGGGTCATTAATAGTAAATACTCCAAATCCCAATGCCCATTTTTCACTTATCCTATCTCATCAACTTGGCTGCACATAAAAGTGAAAAGGTCTTCCAAGGTAGGTTTTTGACCCACTTAGTGTCCTTGGTTGAATCAAAATCCCTACCTATGCATTAATGCACATCATAATATTCTTATTATCAACGTGTGCACACTTACACATGAAAACATTCCTCATCATATTAATATAGTGATATGCTGTGTATTCTTCATCTCCCTTGACATACAAAACAAGTATTATAACACCAATGAAATAAAAGAAAACACACACTCAATAGAAATGAATGGTTCGTAGTTTTAGCGAAATTGATTTCAAAAACCATTTAAATAGAAGAAGTCAAGAACTTCCCTAAAAATAAAAAATAAAAATTATAAAGTCAAGAACTCATCAACTTGGAGAAAAGGAAGAAGTTCTGGAGGAGTTGCTCTACGTACATATGCTATGTGTTTTGAATGATATTTTATATGCACTACACCCCAAATAAAATATGTTAGTGTTATCTCTTTAGCATTTTATAATTTAGTTAAATGAAAGACATTGGGAGCAAATGGACGACGTGAGCATGAGACATTTGGTCAAAAGGCCGGTGAGAAGTTTGGTATTGTGTTAAGAGGATACGTTGCCTATTAATTGTTTTCTTCAAGAAAGGGATGCCTAAAAATGTCTCTCACATGCAACCCAACAAAGGCTCTCACTTAATCACTTGTTTTGAGTACCTTTTTGTTGCAGAATATTATTGAAAAATGAAATCTTATATCACATGATAACAAGAAATTTCTCTCGAAAGTATATATATATATTTACACACACACAAGAGAATTAAAAATGAAAAAAAAAAAAAAAAAGACACAGATGAAAGGAAGCTTCTGGTGGTTTGGCAAAAGATAAAAGAGACCGTGGAACTTATCATTGACTTTTATATGGTTCAGAAATTGGATGCACATGGAAGAGCAATAATGCTCCTTAAACCTCTCACTAAAGAATTAACGTGATCTTATGAGTGGATGAGCCCAATTAAGACATACAACCTTCTTTCTATTGGCCCTTGTTGTAAATATATATCCAATAATATAACATACGTCTATATACAAACGTATGTTGCTAAATATGTTCAATAATGCAAAATCTAGTTCATTGTTTTATCCTTTATTACACCAAACCAATGGTACAAGACTAACGAAAATCAATATATTGCGACACGAATAGCTAATTCTTCTAACCAAAACATAAAACATGATATCCAACTTGTATTCTATGCATCAGCCTTCATGCAGGAGATAATTTGCTTCTTGTCTTTTGTCTTATTTTTTATTAGTTTTAAGAACCAAACAAGTTAACTACATGGAAAACGCAATTGTAAGAGAAATTTGTTTAATTTTCTGTGTACACATATGTGGCATAATAAATGGTCAATATTATTGGGACCGATAATAAATATATCAATAAAATTAATTAAAAAAAAAAAACCACCCTTTTGCGTGGATGTGAAAAAAGAAGGCATGCGCAAGACATATCAAGCAAATCCATGGGATAATCAAGTTAAAAGCCCACAGAACTAATGATGACATGTGTATTGATCCCAAAAAGACGTCACATAAAATAACTCCAGGTACCAAAGGTGTTCTAATGATGATCAGTGCAATCATACCACTATTATCATACGGAACCTCAATTTAACTAGTACATACATATGATCACAAGGGCATGCAGCTCCTGATCCCTCCATCTGCAGTGATCATTAGATTGTTCATTATTAGTCAGCTTTTATTTTGTCATAAAAAGAAACAAAAATAAAATTGTGTTACTTTTATAATATTTACATAGATATATAATGGCTGATGGCAGTAAAATCGCTATATCACATTATATATCACCATCTCTTTTTTTTTTTTTTTTTTTATTTATGAGACAGTTCTTTTTATAAATTAATTCATGATTTACACGTGATGATGTATCATCAGTGGTAATGAAAAAGGAAGAAAAATTTGTGGGCTTCGGATACTTCCTCTGGTGGGGTAATTAATTATATACAAATTAGATTTTCTCATAGACAGGTCTACATGATTTTTAGTTCCTAGTTCATGGAACAGTAGTATCGTTTGACTGAAAGAGAAATTAGTAATATTAGATTTAGGGGAAAGGGGCTTTAGTCGGAGTGCATGTGACATATAGATAAGGAAATTAATAGGAAAGAGTTATTTATTTGGTAAGTAGACTAAAAGTTTTGGATTGGGGAATAATCATGTAACATGGTATTGGTATCTAAGAGAACATGCATACTTATCATGGCAAATATCATCATTTCTAATTAATTAATTAATTAATTAAACTCTCTTATGGTGAGGACCGGCCCCACTTAATTTTTTTTTGTAGCTGCAGTATATGCTTTGTACCTGAATGATCATAATTTCTCTCCCAATATCGCTATTTTAAATAGCTCTTTAAGGTTAATCCTCATCATTTGTAACTCACGCATTATGGCTTTGAGAGAGATTCAATTAATCATGATTTAAGGGGTCCTCTCTAATCTGTATTGATTATATATGTACAGGCACCTGTCTAAATCTGAATTCTGATAATGGATTTCTCAATTACAATTACATATATAGTTAGTTAATTACAATTTAAAACAGTATTGGCTATCTTCTTTTTAACAACAGACCCAATGGCAGGCAATATATGCATATGCATATATATTATATGTCAAAATGCAGAGCAGAGAAAAGGTAACGAGATTGCAGAAAAAATATAACAATATTATATAATTTTCACTCTAGTCTCTAATATTTGTACTAAATAACATTGAGAAAGAAGTGAGGATTAACATGATACATGTATACAAGGGCATTATACATATAATTATGCATAGATATGTAACAATAATAAGCAATAAAAGATAATAGGGAAAAAAAAATGAAGGAAAAGGGTAAGGGAGTAAGGTAGCCAATCTAGTGGTGGAAGCTTGGCCTCTTATTTAAAGGATTCAGATGCAGGCTCCAGCCTCCACACCAAAAACTTATAATATGACACCAACAGTCAACACTCAGGAGTGATCAAGTGAGATCGAATCGAATACCATTAAGAAGAATATACATATATATCTCTTTACAAACAAAATTAAGGATGAGCAGTAAGATGAAGAAGCAATTAGAAATGCAGCAGGGCGATGATAAAAGTAAAAGCAGTAGTCCTCGGTTTCTTGGTGTGAGAAGAAGGCCGTGGGGAAGATATGCGGCGGAGATAAGAGACCCTTCCACTAAAGAAAGGCATTGGCTCGGCACTTTCGACACAGCGGAGGAAGCAGCCCTCGCCTACGACAGAGCAGCCAGGTCGATGAGAGGCTCCCGCGCCCGCACCAACTTCATCTACTCCGACATGCCCCCTGGCTCCTCTGTCACTTCCATTCTCTCCCCTGACGATCGCCATCATCATCGCCACTTCATCGATAATATCGTTAATCACGACAATAACAACAACAACATACTCGGCAGCCTGGTGTCTGAAGCACCGCCGGTGGAGGCGGTAACGTATAATTTGGCGGCGGAGGATCAGGCGACGATGATGCATAGCAGTAGTAATAGTAATTACAGTGGTTCTGGTATGATGATGAGTTTCAGGAGTGTAGCGGAAGCCAATGAGATGAAGATGAGTGGTTATAGCTGCAACCTGTTTGATCATCATCAGCAGCAGGAGCAGTACTATAACTACAATCATGATCACACTCATCACGAGGATATAAATATGATGGCAACAATCAACAGCAGCAGCAGCGAGCTTCCTCCTTTTCCGGCTTCGGAGTTCAACAACTATTATTACAACCTCGACAATAATAGCAGCTCTTCCTACAACAACAACAACGACGACAACAACATGCAGATGCAGGGTAGGGCTGTGATGATGGATCATCATAATCATAATCATAATTATAATTATGATTATAAAGTGGAGAGCCCTTTGTTTAGCAGAATGCCTTCTGTTTCCGATCATCTTCGAGACCCTTCTGATTCGGGCTCTTCTTCCTCTTCTTTCTTCTTCTGATTTATTTTATATATATATATATATATATATATCCATTTTTCATTTCTCAATTACTACTACTGTTGCTGCTGCCCTTTTTATAAGTTTTGGGTCTAATTTGTGTGTTTCTTAATCTTTTTCAGGGCTCCTTTCCCTCATGTTATGTACTATCCTCTTTATTATTATTATTATTATTATTATTTGCTCTTCTTGGTTTGCTTCTATTTTCACTACTTGTGACTTTCTTGTACACATCAATGTTTATATCATATTTAATCATCAAAAATGCTTATACCATGTTTATTTGTTTATTGTCTTTCCTCTCTATCATTGAATGCATATACGTATATGTTGATGTGTATATATATATATAACTACATGTGTTATACGCTTCATCAAATGATCCTTCGTTTCTTTTCCATGCTATGTTGATTGATTCCAAACTTAACCCCAACCTTCTCCCTTTGGGCTCTGCCCAGTTGCTTTGCTTGGTAGGTTTTTAATGGGCTTAGGCCCAATGTTAAAAGCTGCACTATTCACACGCCACCAACGCAGATAGGCAATGCAGAGGATGGAGAATTTATGCTCTTTCTTGAATGTTTGTTTCTTTTTTCTTTTATTGTTTCTCTTTATATATATATTATAAACTTGAAATGAATAGAATTCTGAGAGAATAACACAATACTAAATACCTGAGTTAGGAACCAAATTTCATTCCCCCACCACGCGATCGCATGAGATTATAGTAAGATAATTAAGATTAAGAATTACGTATAATATATAACCTACACAGATAAGGACAAATAAGTCAACCGGACAGATTAAAGCCCCGAGCTTGTAAATTGTAATATTTTTGTTTTTCTTTTTGAGGGGATTTGTAAATTCTAATATAGTTGGCCTAAGCAGCATGTTAATTATTTCATTAAAAGGCCAGTCAACTCGTCTGATGTGAAGCAAATTCATTAAATAAAAGCGCATGCAATGTAATATGCATATTTTTTAACTTTCAAAAATAATGGGTTTTAATTGAACTTCTTTTATTTGTGGTTGGAGAGTGGAGGATACCAAATTGTGACGTATTGATGAGCTCGTCCGGGAAATTAGTAATTTTCAACATGACATATGTTGTCGTCGTTAGAGATTTGTTTTTAGAGATATAGGATGCTATTAGTACATTGTGGGTCCATTTAGTAAATTGATTCCAATTGTGTTGATTTGTATTATTTGTATTTAAGTTGTATGATTTGAATTTGTAAGTTGAATTATTATTCAAATTGACGTTTGTATATGCATTTAAAGTGTTAATTTGAACAAGGAATAAAATTGAAATTTGTGTTTGATAAATAGTGAAGAAAGTTTTTTTTTTATTTTATTAACAAATCTAATAAAATCTTAATGTTCATGATCCTAAAAAAATATGCAATATAGATCTTAATTTATTCATCTATTCATTAGGAACGTAATAAAAAAAGAATCATCTTAATTAGATATCAAATGAAGAAATTATAACTTTTTTTTTCTCAAATATAGGAGAGAGAATTTCAGCTTTTACTATAACAAATACATCTGAGTTTAAAGAGTTTGAATGGGGTTAAAAATTTAAAAACTTAAATTCAAAGGATTTATTTGATTTGAATTTTAGGGAAACAAACACGTATTTAAAAGATTCTAAAGTTTTGAGTTCAAATAGTTGGCTTAATATTTATAAGAAAAATATAATAATGTTAGGACATTTACTAATAAAAAGATACTATTCTTATCAAATGAGTTGGTATCAAAAAGTTGATATTCTTAGTAATAACGAGTGTGAATGAGCGAAATAGAAGAGCAGTGTAGTGTACTTTTGAGCCTTTAGCCGCCAAGTTATATGTGCAAACTCGTCGTCAGATGTAAAGTTTAATATGACGTTTGTGCCACCCGCGAAGGAGGAGGTTGGTGGATTGAGCTTGAGGTAGGGATGAGGTTGTTGTTGGCTGTGATGCATATTTTATTTTCAAGTACACTAATCTTTGTCTCGACCTACCCTTTGGTGGTTTTGATTTGCGAGAGAAGGGGACTACGAGTTTAGAGTTGGCCTTCTTCGCCGTCTTGGCACATGTTTACCAACCGCTTATGCAAGAAACGACGACTTTAGTGACAAAACTTTATAGATGGACCTTTAGTGATGATTTTAAGAGAACGACTTTAATGATAGACTTTTATGGGAGAACTCCTTTTTAGAGACAACATGAAAAGTCACTGAAAATATCGCTCGAAATGTAATTGACTAGAGCCAAAGAAGGACTTTGCGGTAGCTATAAGTCTAGTGCGAAGCACCAAATGTTTTTGCCAGAACCTTGCGCCAGAATGTGATAGCAATTGCTATCCATGAAGACTTTTAGCGACTGCATAAAGTTGAAATTTAATTTTCAGCAAATTTTTAAGCGACAAAAACGGGTAATGGGAGATATTTTTTGGACTTTTAGAGACGACAAGTGTCCTCGCTAAAAGTCTTGTTCTAGCTATTAATATATTTTATTAGGGTTTATCTAAACGACGTCGTTGGACCTATTTATAGCGGTGATTTTTTTTATTTGTAACGTCGCTAAAAATTGTCGATTAAGTTAAAGCAATATAGGAATAATACTATTTGGAGAATAAAGATGAATTAGGAATGTTGCAGTAGTATAGAAAATGTATCAATAGTATAACAAAAATACTGTCAGTATAAATTTAGACTATACAAACGTAGATAATATTGAAATTATATTATGTGATCGATGAAAATAAGTATGGGAGGTTTTGGGACCTCATGAACTGTATAGAAAAGGATGCCAGCAGTATAGGAAAAATACTATCAATATAAACTTAGACTGCGTAAAAAGTTTGGTAGACACTCAATAGATTTTGATTGGGCTACCACACCATGAAATATGGCCCAATCACCTTTAGCCACCCAAAGTAACCTAATTGATTACCAAGGTGATGACTCATCACCTTTTTATTTAAAAAAAAAAAAGGAACAGAAAAGAAAAGAAAAAGAAAAAGGTGAATTACTCATGATAAGCGACCATATATATATTGGTCTCCACAGTGGAGGAAAAAAAGGGAAAGAAACATGAAAAGAAGGAAAGAAAGGAAAGAAAGAAAGAAAGAAAGAAAGAAAGAAAGAAAGGAAGGAAGGAAGGAAGAAAGCAAAAAAAAACTCCATTTTTCTTCACCAAAACCAACCCTTCCCATGAGTATTCTCTTCATAATTTTTCAAGCACAAACCTCCAATTAAGCTCAAGGCAAGCTCTAGTGTATTAGTGCAAAGTTTTGCAATTTTGAAGGTAAGATTCTAAACTTTTTCTATGTGTTTTGGTGATTTTCTTCAAGTTTTAGATAGGCTTTGATTGGGGTTTTGTCATGGTTTTTGTGGAGAAGACATGACAAGGTTTTGGGGTTAGCAAAGGAGGATCAAAAGGCTTGGTGAAGTTTAGGTAAAATTCTAAACTTCATGCTTGAAAAAGTTTGTGTTTTTTTAATGCATATTATGTGTTTGATAAAATGTTTACGTCATGGCATGTAATATGGACATTATGGCACGGGTATTTTATGTTACATGTTGATGGTGATGATGATGGAAAGAAAAAAGCAAGGGTTTTAGTGAAATTTCAAAAGGGACTAAATTGCAAAGAAAAAAAGAATTCTCAGTAGATTTAAAAATCAGCCCAAAAGTCCCTCTAAACGTTAGAATTTCAAAAAAGTTACAACAAGAAAATTGTAGAACTCGTCGAAACTGTTAAGATAGCATAGATAAGTTCTTAAAATTCTACCCGAATTAGAAGTTATGAATTTTACGAAATTTTAGGCATGAAATTTCAATAAATGAAAACGTAATGAAATGTTTGGAATTTAACTATAGTGCTTTTGTAAGTTTTATTCGTTGTGAAAAACTGAACGTTTTGGTATAAATTGATCATTTTTGGTTCTGAGGGAAAAAATGTAAATATTTTTGTATTTTGGGCCAAAACCGTAAAATTGCATGAAAACTGGGTTTTCACTAGGGAATATTGGTTTCTTACACTGCTGTAGGTAGTAAGTATCGTAGATGCTAAGTTTTAAAGGATTCAAAGTTTAGGCAAAGAAAGAATGAAAGAAAAAGAGATTAAGGAAAAAATAGTCATTTTACGAAAATGGCCGAAACGAACCCGAAGCGCTCGATATCGGTAAAATGCTCCTTAACAGGAATTTTACCATAATATGTAGGTAATAGAATGGTAAAGTTAAGCAATGGGTTTTATAAAGTTACGAAACTTGACAAAAACCCGTCAAGGGTAAAATCATCATTATCAAAGAAACGGTTAGAACAGAATCGAACATTCCGATTTAGCAAAACGTTCGTAGACGAAAAATGTTCCGTAATATGTTAAATAACGAAACCGTTAGTGAGACTGGAAGTTTAACTAAGGGACGTTTAAGAACAAAGGTAACCCGATGGGTTACAAAGTCAAAATAAAGAAAGAAATGGTAACCTAGTGGATTATATAATTGAAAGAAAAAGCAACCCCGGTGGATTACAAAGCTAAGTAAAGAAAGTAAACTGATGGTATACAAGTTATGTAAAGGGAGTGGAGTTTAGTGATTAAGTTTTATTATCAATCGAATATATTGATAATATAAAAAGTTAATTAATAAGTCAGGTGTCGTTTGATCAGGACACAGAGGTTGACTAATGAAAGGAAAATGAATGGAATAGAGAACGCTAGCGCATAGTTCATGTCAGTTTCAAACTTCACTTACAGCATAAAGTAATGATTTTTAAATATTTATGTATACGATTATAAATGAGTTTGCAACTATTATGCAAGTTTCTTTTAAAGTATGTTTGCATTTATTATGCAAAAAGTTTTAAAGATTCAAAGCAAGATTTACAATGAATTTGCAAGTGTTATGTTTAAAGTCTATTTGTATATTGATATGCATAATGTTTTTAAAAATTCAAGTTATGATTTTCAATGTATTTAAAGTATGTTTTGCATTTTGTTAATGCATAATGTTTTATAGTTTAAGTTATAAGTTTTATGAGGCATTTGTTATGCAAAAAGTTGAATTTGTTATGCAATAAGTTTCAAAGAGAACAAGTTATGATTTGCAAAAATATGTTTGCTTTTTATGTTGCATTTGTTATGCAATAGGTTTTAGAGTATAAGATATAATTTGCAAAGGTGTTTGCATACGATGTGTTAGCATTTGTTATGCTTATTAACATTAAAAGGAAGGTAAAGCACAGACGATAAAAGAAAGTGTCGTACCAGCCTCCTTGATGTGAGGTACGAAAAGTAAAGTCAGAGTTTGACCTCCTAGATGTGAGGTACATGACCTCAGTAATCGATAGTCTCACGTCTTCCACAAGGGAAGCATCATGTTTATGATCTCATGATCGATGATATTGGTACAAACACTAAAGTAAGATAAGGAAAAATAAGAAAAAAGGATAGAAAGTTAAAGGAAGATAAGGAAAGTTAAAGAACAAGGATAGAAAGTTAAAGTAAGAAAAGAATGTTTATAAGACATTCATAATCGAAAGTACATAATTGAGCATAAATGAAAACATGCATTTTGATTTTTCTTATTTTCCTTGTTATAAAACATTTATATGCTATGGAAAACATTCTGAGGAATGTTTTATATTAAGTATTTATGAAAATATAAATGACGTTTATGAAGAGCAATCTGAGGATTGTTTTATGTTAAATATTTTATGAAAAGCGTTTATGAAAAACGTTACAGAAATGTTTTATGAAAACGTTTATAAAAAACGTTTTAGAAATGTTTTATGAAAAATGTTTATGAAAAACGTTTACGAAAAATGTTTCAAGAGAAAGGTTTTTATGAGAAAAGTTTTTAAAGCATGTTTCAATGATTTGTGAGGTTACATTTGAACTTACTAAGCGTAAGCTCATAAAAAGTTTCTTCATACTGTATGAAGTTTTATGGGCGATCAGTAGGACTCGTTAGAAGAGTTAGATGCTGCGGAGGGCAAATGTGAAGATTTAGGTATGGATACCACCACAGTAAGTTTCTGCTGTACAAAGAAAATATTTTCTCACTATTTGATATAATGTTTTCAAAGTTCAAAAAGTTAAAATTTTGATAAAGTCAAAGTATTGAAAAATGTTTTCAAAATTTAAGATATAGTTTATGAGCTGTTTCATATAATTATAAAGTTTAGTTTTAAGATATGTTTTAGTAAATATTTCTTATTAAGTTTTAAGAAACAATTTGAAATAGTTTTAAAGACAAATGTTGAGCGAGGTCTCAACTTGAATGGCGACAGTGATCGCCATAGTTTTTAAGTACGTTAATTTAATTCAGTATTTTTTTTACTAAGTAAAATTACCGTTTAAGAATGATGTTTATGAAAATAAAATGACTGTCCGAAAATACGGGTCGTCACAGCTACTCTTTCGTGACTGTCCGTGCCTTCTCTCAGCCCTCTCTCTTTCCCTTTGTTTTAGCCCACTTGCCATCAACGTCGCCTCTGGAGTACTGGGTGAACAAAAGATGCCTTGCCTTTTACATCCGTTGGATTAGAAATTAAGGATTACAATTATTTGAGCGCTTTCTTCACTGGGGCGTACCAAAGTGCCACCCTAAATATATATATATATATATCATTAAAGTGAAAATAATGTTTTGCTAGTGTGTTGTACAGTGAAATGAGTCATAACTTTTGATCGTATAAAATATTTCTTCACAAAAATATTATATTAAGAGCATTAATAATATTTGAAATTGATGAAAGTAAAAAATGGATGGAGTATTTATAATATTTGTGATTAGGAGAGAGAAATGTGACTAGACAAAACAGTGTATGGAGTATTATTAGATGAGTGTATCAAGTAAGCATAATTACAGACACATTCACTCTATTGAATAATACCCCGTGCTATTTTTCTAAAAAGGCCAAACGAGGAGAAGTTATTTCTGGGGATTACCTCTCAACACGCGCCTTTTAACGCGTTTGGAGGCCACGCGTAAGCGGCCGTGTGCACAACGCGGATGCGTATACCGAATTAGTGAAAACCATTTGTTGCCAACGTCCGCTTTGGACTTTTCCGATTGGATGCATCACAACCCTCCTTCCCACGATTACGCATTTGCAAAGTCGCCAACAAAAAGCATTGATGTTGACCCCCTTATCCTTGGCTTTCATCTGGACATGCATTATGCCCAAATGTTATTACTGATTTTAGTTTATAATTCTTAGTTTTGTAACAAATTTTATTTATTTTTTTAAAGCTGATTATCTTGAACATATTTTCATTCAAAACGTCGTTTACAAATTAAAATTTACTTGAAAAACACATTTCTGCCTCTATTTTTTTTTTAAACACATTCAATCTTAACTCTTTCAATTGGTGATGGCTTATTACTGTTGTCGAAGAATTCATAAAACTTAAAAAGTCTCATGCTTGAAGAAGTTAGAACTGGAGTCCTCTATTTTCTTCTCCCTTTGTCCTCCTAGATATTGCCCTCTTTATCTTTAGCATTCGGGCTTCCCCTCTACGATGGAGTCGTGCGCATCACACTTCAAAGAAATAAGTACATATGAGATGTTTGAAACTTTTTAAAGTAAATATACATGTATTATATTTAAATTTGTACACATTAGGTCAAAATTTGTTTTAAATAAATATCAAGATTTAAAAATATTTGTAGTGAATAACAGATTCATGAAATATATAACTTATATATTATATAAGTAAGAAATATCTACGTTAGAAACAAAGGGAAAAATATATTATTCACACCATAAATTTATTTATTGTGTAAATAAAAATTATTTATACTGTAAACAAAAGATAAATAAATTTGTCATTAACTACAAATATTTTTAAAACCTATTATTTACTACAATTAGTTTTAAAAAATTATGTTGTAAAAAAAATAAATACATTATACATTTACTACCATTAATTTAAAAAATAATATTTTCTACAATTTCTGATAATAAATCTAACGTTTCCCATCGGTCTACGGTCTAATTATTTATTTTCTTGTGTTGATCTCCTTGTCACCTCAAGTTCCGGTCGTACGTTAAAATTATTGACAAGTATTCCCGTATTAGATTACGAATAGAGAGAGAGCATTAATCATGAATCATAATAACGGAGGCGGGTAGCATTTTCTCCGATTAGCTTTAGCCAAAGGGCGATGGAGCCTGAGTCTGGGATTTCCGCTGCTCAGCGCACCACTACTCGCCAGGTTTCTCGTTCTCTTCTTCTTCCTCCTCCTTTCAGTCTTCTAACATAGAAAATACAAATTACAAACTTTTCTAATTAATATTTACTCATTTTATTCAACTGCAATCCCCACCCAGATTCATAAATAAAGTTACTCGTATCTTTCCCAATTCTTAGTTTGCCTCTCACTTCATTCTCGACTCTTCTATTTATTCAACTTCTTCAACTGAACTCTTGTTTCACTCTCGATTCGTTCACAATTCATTTTCAGATAGGAAACCGAGACCCCAAAGGAACAAACTTGATCGAATAAAGTAAAATAAGATTTAAGGTTCTTCTTAAAGACAAAGTTTTGAGCTTTTGTTCTTTTCAGAAATCAATCGGGATACACAATAATAAGGAATAATAGCGAGTTTTTCACTGTTACATCTTTTTCTTTTGTTTTGAAAAAAGGGTAAATAATTAGATATCTTACCTCATCTCGTCTCTTACTGAATAATGAATTCCCATTCAAAGCTCAGCTCATACTTGTAAGCATTTCTTTTGAAAGCAGGTTTCGCGGGCAAGTGTTTGGAGGAATTTGATATTAGCGTATCAGAGCTTTGGCGTGGTTTATGGAGACTTGGGTACGTCGCCTCTCTACGTTTACTCGAGCACTTTTGCTGGGAAATTAGACCAGCACATCAGCGAGGAAGCCGTGGTTGGTGCTTTTTCCTTGATTTTTTGGACCACCACACTCATACCCTTACTTAAGTACGTCTTTGTCGTTTTGAGTGCAGATGATAATGGTGAAGGTAAATAAAAGATATTCTCTCACTTACTAACAAGCCTCAATATTATGTTTATCTTACCTCTGCTACTTCTGCTTCTACTTTGAATCTCCTTCAGGTGGCACATTTGCTCTTTACTCGTTGCTGTGCCGGCACGCAAAGTTTAGTTTACTTCCAAACCAACAAGCGGCTGATGAAGAGCTCTCCGCATACAAGTATGGCCCGTCATCGCAGGCTGTAGCCTCTTCTCCGTTAAAGAGGTTTTTGGAGAAGCATAAACGGCTAAGAACGGCCCTATTGGTTGTGGTATTGTTTGGTGCTTGCATGGTCATAGGTGATGGTGTGCTCACTCCTGCAATGTCAGGTAAACCAACCGACTAGTAGCAATTTGTTATCACAAACTAATGAGTATCGTCAATGTTTCTGGCTGGTCATTTTGACTTTGTCTTAACTTTTTTGATGTGGAGACTTGTATTTAGAGCCGCTTATTGGTTATACCAGACAACGCTTTTCCAATGTGTAGTTTGCCACTTGCAATGGTGATGGACTATTTCACAATTCATAGATTATTTGGATTATCCTTACTTTTAAATTAGCTCGCTTATCTTATCTTGTCATGGGAACCAGCCATCCCCTTAGATGAATAATTTTTGGAAACATCATTGATTTAGTAGTATTCTAGATGTTTTTGTAAAGTACCTCTTCCTCTAGATCACCATTGAGAAAGACCGTTTTCACATCCATTTGATGCAAATCCAAATCAAAATGGACAACCAATGCCATAATGACTCGAAGAGAATCCTTTTTAGATACAGGAGCAAAAGTCTCAATATAGCCAATTCCTTCTCTTTGAGTGAATCCTTTAGCAACGAGTCTTGCCTTATGTCTCTCAGTGTTGCCCAATGAGTCTTTCTTTGTTTTAAAGACCTACTTACATCTAATGGCTTTTACACCATTAGGCAACTCAACAAGATCCCAGACTCTGTTGCATGCCATAGAATCCATTTCTTAGCTGTTATTGCTACCTTATCTAACACCTTACGAGGAAATATAATGTCAACTTTTCTTTTTTCTTTTCCTAAACTCAAACAAATTATAGAGTTAACGCATGTTGGCTTCTTTCTTTTCTTTTTCTCTTCACTTGCAGTTCTTTCATCGGTTTCGGGGCTTGAAGTTACAGAAAATAAATTGACAAATGGTAAGTTGTTTTTGGTCTTCTTTTCATGCTATTCTTTGGTCATGATAACTCAAATCACTTCTGGGGGCATCTTCAGGACCATACTTTGGACCGTTTCTAACTTTATTCTTTGGGTATAATCACATGGCATCATACATGACTAACGTGTATATATATTACGCATTGTTTGTAGGTGAACTGGTCTTGCTTGCTTGCGTTATATTGGTGGGTTTGTTTGCCCTGCAGCATTGCGGCACGCACAGAGTAGCATTTTTGTTTGCACCTATCGTATTAATTTGGCTGGTGTCAATCTTTTCTATTGGGCTCTACAACACAATACGCTGGAACCCAAAAGTTGTTTATGGATTTTCGCCCCATTATATCATCAAGTTCTTTAGAGAGACTGGTAAAGATGGTTGGATTTCTCTCGGCGGGGTTCTTCTCTCTATAACTGGTACATTGGATATGAAGCTAATGCCATTTTCTTAAACAAGTATCATTTGTGTTGGCTTGTTGTGCAGAGTGCCTTTAGTCATCTAGCTTGCTATTTTGCTATAATTAAGAAATTAAAAATCCTCAAATCCTTAAAATGGTAGTTCGGTATTGGTTGAACTAACAATAGTCATTCTGCTTCTGACCAGGTACTGAAGCTATGTTTGCGGACCTTGGTCATTTCACCGCCCTGTCAATAAGGGTGAGCTTTTGTAGTTAAAACTTGCTTTTTATGCCTAGTTTTGAAACATACAGGTGATTCTTGATTTGAAAGCTTTAGAGCGTACCATTGCCTGCATATGCTTATCTGATTATTGTATGTTTTATTTTAGTCCGAGGTCCAAATGAACTAGACTAATCAAAATGAAAAAAAGGGAAAAAAGAAAAGAAAACAAGAGAGAAAAAAAAGACTTGGAAGATATTTTATTTACCCCAAAGCCAAACCACTGCACTGTTGCGCGCCCATGTTCACCATGATGTCTTAAAGGACTTTTGCGTTCTACAATTGAAAATTACAGATGATTTTGTTTGTATGTGCAGCTTGCGTTTGCATTTGTTGTATACCCATGTTTGGTGATACAATACATGGGTCAGGCTGCTTACTTGTCTAAAAACATTGGGATGATTAATTACAGCTTCCATAATTCGATACCTGGTTAGTATTTCCTGGCATTAACTTTTATTGCTTACAAACTTAATTTCTTCATATTTGAGTTGGTCGTCTAATGTTGCTCTCTGTCGTCTCCTAACTGCAGAACCTGTATTTTGGCCCGTCTTTGTTGTCGCCACACTTGCGGCTATCGTTGGCAGTCAGGCTGTCATAACCGCTACTTTCTCCATTATCAAGCAATGCCATGCCCTTGGTTGCTTCCCTCGGGTCAAAGTTGTCCACACCTCGAAGCATATATATGGCCAGATTTATATCCCAGAGATAAACTGGATACTTATGATCCTTACTCTTGCCATAACCATTGGATTTCAAGATACAACTTCAATTGGGATTGCTTATGGTAAGATGTTCCTTGATTGTATGTGTGTACGTGTGCATGTGTGATTTTAACACATTCTGTTTCAGTTGTGAGTTGCTACTACCTCTAAATTTTGTAATTTACTCCAACTCAACATTCACTAACCTTAACCCTTATTATGCTAAGATATTTGTACAAGAAAATTATTAAAAAAGAAAAAAGAAAAGTGAAAAATGACAGCATGACTCAGTATTTGGGAAACTTGAATACAGAATCATACTCGTAATCTAAGGCTATCCATATTTTTCTATCAAAACTTCTCGAAAAGCTTTGTTTGTAATCTCTCTTTATGTCAGCGTCAGTTTCGTCATTTTTCTTTTCTTCCTTTTATGAGTTGTAACAATCTGGGACTTTATTCTGGAGAAGCAGTTGCTTAGGGTTCTTTTCTGCTGAGAGCACGTGGTTTAGAGTTCTTAAAACGTGTTAAAAGTGATTGCATCCAGCATGGTGACGTCTTTTATGTTTTTAGCTTTGATTTCCCGCATTGCACAAAAGAGTTGCATCAGGTTCAGTGAGGTGCAGAAATATAACAAGTTAAATCTACACTATCATTACTCTACTCTGTCTAGTTGTGATTTTTTGCTGTGATTTGCAGGACTTGCTTGCATGACAGTTATGTTCGTTACAACATTCCTCATGGCACTTGTAATTATCTTCGTTTGGCAGAAAAGTATGGTGCTGGCTGCAGTTTTCCTTGTGTTCTTCTGGTTTGTCGAGGGTGTTTACTTATCTGCAGCATTCATTAAAGTGCCCCAGGGAGGGTGGGTCCCCCTTGTGCTGTCGTCCATCTTTATGGTCGTTATGTATGTCTGGCATTATGGGACCCGGAGAAAGTATAACTTTGATCTGCACAATAAAGTTTCACTGAAGTGGTTGCTTGGCCTAGGCCCCAGCCTTGGTATCGTCCGTGTGCCGGGAATAGGTCTCATATACTCGGAACTGGCAACAGGAGTTCCAGCAATATTCTCTCACTTTGTAACAAACCTCCCGGCATTCCACAAAGTGTTGGTTTTCGTCTGTGTCAAATCAGTTCCGGTTCCATACGTTTCGCCCGAGGAAAGATTCCTCATTGGTCGGATTTGTCCAAGACCCTATCGTATGTACAGATGCATTGTCAGGTACGGGTACAAGGACATTCAACGAGACGATGGGGACTTTGAGAACCAGTTAATACAGAGTATAGCAGAGTTTATCCAGATGGAAGCAGTAGAACCACAGTTTTTGGGCTCCGAAAGCTCATCGCTGGATGGGAGAATGGCTGTCATAAGCACCAGAACTGTGCACTCGAGCCTGAGTTTGGTGGTTTCTGAGCAAGAGGATCTTGGTATGAGCAGTTCCATTATTCAGAGCAGCAAATCTCCGACCCTTCAGAGTTTACGCTCTGTTTACGACAATGAAAACCCTCAGATGAGGAGATGCCAAGTAAGGTTTCAGTTGCCATCAAACCCGGGTATGGATCCCGCAGTTAGGGAGGAGCTGATGGATTTAATCCAGGCTAAAGAAGCAGGCATCGCCTATATAATGGGGCATTCATATGTGAAGGCGAGACGGTCGTCGTCATTTCTGAAAAAGCTTGTGATTGACATTGGATATTCTTTTCTGAGGAAGAACTGCCGGGGCCCATCCGTGGCACTTAATATTCCGCATATCAGTCTGATTGAAGTTGGCATGATATACTATGTCTAGTCCTTTTCTGTGGAAATAACGAATCTTGAAGTTTTAAGGGGGCTATGTTTGTATACGAGGCTGGTATGAAGGGATAGAAGTTTGTGTAGCAGAAACTTGCTCAAAAGAAGCACTCTTTTTGGCTTCTGGTGCTCCACAGTTTCTCTAATGTGTGTATATAGATGACATTCAATTATATATTTCAAAATTTTCATCAGCTTCCTCTAATGCATCATTTTCTAATGCAATGGTACTTTAAATGATATAACGCCCAATGTGACCACCTTTCCAAATTCTATAAATGATATATCTATCAGTCTCGAAGTCCCAAAGCAAATTAGGAAAAAAAAAAAACAAAAAAAAACAATCCCTCCCCATCTCCGCACTCCACAGGACTCAAACCTTGGTCGGCTAATTAAGCCCAAAGGTTAGAGCACCTACACCTAACACTATGATATTGGAAATTAATACAAGTCATGATCAACTTCAACTTCAACTTCGTTGTGTGTGTATATATAGTGGCGAACTGAGATATACATTTAATAGTGGAGTGGAAAATGATGAATTGGTATGTGATTGCAATGCTGCTAGTTGTTTGGAGTATTGCGGTTGATGCGGCTGCAGAAGACACGGGGCGTGATGGTGGTGGATCGGGAAATGGCGCGCCTCTCAATTGGGTAAAACTACCCGAACGCGAGAGGGAGAGCGAGAGGGAGAGGGAGAGGGAGAGGGAGAGGGAGGGGATAAATTAAATTTGTTTCAACTTTCTTTCGTTTCTTGATTACCAGGTTGATGAACACCGGGTAATTTCTGTTCCATATTGATCACTACAGGAATAATTCTTTTTGAAACATTGCAACAGGTCTAGAGCCCTGCACATCCAAAATATGACTCTGGATGCACGCATGCCCGGTTATGTTTTTTCTTCTTTCTTTTTTTTTTTTGTTTTTTTTTTTTGTTTTGTTGTTAAAGTAACATGGTGCTTGTATTCCAAAGTAAAGAAATATAAACACTAATCTAGAGGTGAAGGACTACAACGCATTTAACGATTCAACCATGATCATAGATCGAAACTACCAGTAGGTTCAATTGAAACATTCAAAGGGGTAACATATACACCAAGTTCCAACAAGAGGAAACAAAAAAGACATAAAACAAATCGAGCGCGCATAATGCTCTTTGAAATACACCACTATAGATGGTGGGCTACTCCGATTTAGTAAGATCGAGTGATTAAAAGCACTGAGGCCAATCACAACACTGATGAAATGCGGGTTATACAACAAGCAACACCAGAAAGTGGTGAGACCATTTTCTTTATTACAGACAAAACCAACAAAACAACAACAACCTGAGTTTAACCGCCAAAAAAAGACCGTAATTATTTGGCAAACACACAAACTAAAACAAAAAGGTACGATGTCAGAAGAATGAAGAAAAGAGAAGGTTGTAAACTAGATCACGTTTTTGGAATGAAATCTGTTATTCTTCTATTATTCAACATCTGAGTATTACAATTAGTTTAATACCTTCTTTGTACTCTCTTGCATCCAATTAATGCATGCCACGTGTTTAAATAGTAACAGACTATTGACTGTTTTAATTTGCAACTAATTGTCTACTACTAGATTACATTTGGTGATCTACTAGTTAACTGATTCATTCTCTATACTAACACCCACCCTCAAACTTAAAGTGGTTGAGGAAACAACTCTAAGTTGTCTCTCATTACACCAAATATGTAACTTGAGGTTGCTTTAGTGAATACATCAGCAATTTGATATATTGATGGTACATGTCTAACATCAACCTGCTTTTGCAAAACTCTTTCTCTGACAAAGTATATATCTATTTCAATGTGCTTTGTTCTAGCATGTAACATTGGATTTGCTGCTATAAGAACTGTGCTTAAGTTGTCACACCAAACAACATGTGTTGTTGAACTCTTATACCCTATCTCTTCAAGTAAAGTTTGGATCCATGTGATTTCAGCACTACTGCTGCTAGACTTCGGTATTCTGCTTCAGTTGAGGATCTGCTCACTATGGGTTGTTTCTTGGAATGCCATGAGATGAGTTTAGTGCCCAAATAGACACAGAATCCAGATGTAGACTTTTTGTCTTGAAGATCTGAGGCCCAATCAGCATCACAATAGGCTACAGTATTCAGGTCTGTTTCTGCAACTAAGCAGACCATATTCAATGGTCCCCGCTAGATACATTAAGATCCTCTTAATAGCCGTCCAGTGACTTTGTAGGGGTGTTTGCATAAATTGGCATACTTTGTTGACACTATAAGTAATTCCAGGCCTTGTAATGGTTACATATTGAATAGCACCTACTAGACTTTTGTATAACTGTGTGTTATCTACAGGATCACTTCCAAAATTAACTAACTTTTCACCAGTAGTTATTGGAATGGCTACACTTTTGGCGTTTTGCATTTTGGCTTTGCATAGTAGATCAGTGATGTACTTTGATTGAGATAAGTGAATTCCTCCAGATGAAGCATGTTTGACTTGAATTCCGAGAAAATAGCTGAGCTCCCCCATATCTTTAAGTGCAAACATTTTCCTAAGTGAACCAATCAAAGCCTGAATTTCTACCATGTCACTTCTTGTAATAAGTATGTCATCCACATATACTAAAACAAACACGGAGGAGTGTTTTGAATGTCTGAAGAATAAGGATTGATCAGATTTGCCAGACTTAAAACCAAATTGTATGAGAGCAGTATTTAACTTGTCAAACCAGGCTCTAGGTGCTTGTTTAAGTCCATATAAGGACTTGTGAAGTCTGCATACCTTTGTGGGATTGTTAGGATCAATGAACCTTGCAGGTTGGTCCATGTAGACCTCTTCTTGCAAAGTCCCATTCAGGAAAGCATTGTTGACATCAAGTTGTCTGATCCGTCAACCTTTACTTAGTGCAAAAGACAAGATGATTCTAATGGTAGTAGGTTTAACTACTGGACTAAAAGTTTCAGTGAAGTCGAATCCTACAACTTGATTGTACCCCTTTATAACTAATCTGGCCTTGTATTTGTTTATAGTACCATCTCAATTTTCTTTTACCTTAAGCACCCATTTGTAGCCTATTGCTCTCCTGTCATTAGGCAAGTCCACCAAGGTCCAGGTATTGTTCCTCAGAAGAGCTAGATACTCATTTTCTATGGCTTGTTTCCAGTGTTCTTGTTCCGAGGCTTCTGTGACCGTGTTGGGTTCTTTACTGGCCATGTAAACTTTTGGTTTAAAAATACCTCATTTTGATCTTGTGATCATGGGATGTTGTAGTGGCTACTTAGGGGGTAAGTGTGATGAGACAATAGGAGAAGTATATGTGTCAGCTCTAGAAGACAAGAGTGTACCTTGTAAGGGAGATATATTTGTATTGAGGGTAGGATCAGATGAATGCATAAGTTGATTATGATCTAAAGAAGTGATAATGGGATTAGGTGAAGATGTAGATGAAATGTCATTTGAAACTGGTAGAGAAGTGGAAGGTGCTGGAGTTAGAACTGTTGAGGGTGATGAATGTTTTGGTTAGGACAACGAGATTGAGGTAGAAGCAGATTTTGGTATAGCAAAAGGGAAAACATGTTCATCAAAAATTACATCTCTTGAGATAAAGAGTCTTCCATCTACATCTAAACACTTGTATCCCTTGTGATTAAGGCTGTACCCTAAGAAAGTACAAGGTTTGGACTATACTAAAGTTTGTGTCTGTTATATGGTCTGATTTCAGGAAAACATAGGCAACCAAAGACCTTTAACTGTGAGTAGGTTGGTTTTTGACCAAACAGCACTTCCAGTGGACTTTTGAAATTGAGAACATTAAAAGGCAACTATTTATAAGGAAAACAGAAGCATGAAATGACTCATCCCAATACTTAAATGGTGTAGATGCTTGAGCTAGTAAAGTCAGCCCACTTTCCACAATATGTCTATGTTTTCTTTCAGCTACTCCATTCTATTCATGAGTGTGAAGACAAGATGTTCTGTTTATTATTCCATGCTGGTTTAGGTAGCTAGTAAAGCTTCGAAATTCACCACCCTAATCAGTTTGAATAGCTTTGATTGAATGACCAACTTGAAGCTCAATCATTGACTTAAAGTTGAGAAAAGTCTGAAATACCTTTGATTTGGTTCTAAGCATGTAAATCCAAGTGAACCTAGAGTAAGCATCCACAAAGTGAACATAATAGGAGTATCCATTTGTGGACAATGTATGAGTAGGGCCCTAGAGATCAAAATGAATCAGTTGTAATGGTGTAATATACACTATGTCTGAGATAGGAAATGGAAATTTATGTATCTTTCCAAGACAGCAGGCAGAGCAAACGGAAGGAACATTTTTATTACTAAGAGAAATGTTACACTATGAGAGTACATGGTTAACAATTTTGACAAAAGGATGTCCAAGCCTTCGATGCCATACATCATACAAGGAGTTATTATACATTTGAGAGGAAGTACAACTACTGGTCTCATTTACATCAGACGTAGACACATTGTAACAATGAGTGTTTGTAACATTTTAAGAAATAGCAGCTTTCTTTGGAGAGGACTGTTGAGAAAGAGAAACTTGTAACTGAGCAAAGACATATAGGCTTCCTTTAAGTTTACCCTTGAGTAAGACGGCCTGAGTTTCTTGATCGTTTGACAAGACAATGAAATGGATGAAATTCAAAGAAAACACGATTATCTTGTGCAAATTTAGATACTGAGAGCAAATTCTTTGTAATTTCTGGAACATGTAATAAGTGAGATAGTTTAAGTGACATGTTATGACAATAAGGGGAATGAAATATTGAGTGGCCAATGTGAGAAATAGCCAGACCCTTACCATTTCCCATATGAACTTTATCTTGGCCATCAAACTGAGTCTTTGTCAACAAATTCCTTGCATCTGCAGTCAGGTGATTTGTAGCACCAGAATCAGGATACCAATTGGTATCATGATAGATCTCAGGAGTGGCTAGCATAGCCATGGTAGATTTGTCATTTGATCCAAGATTGAGTTATTCAAATTGATCATAGTCATCAAGACTAGCATCACCAATTAATTGGTGAAAATGACTTTGTGGAAGAGAAAAGAATTGAGCAGGACCAGTGAAGGATTTATCAAACCTGTAGTAACAATTTGCAATTAGATAACCAGTCTTCCCACAAAGTTGACATTGAGGACGATTTGAAGACCAGCTCCTGCCTTGGCTACTACGAGTATGACCTCGATTTGAAAATGAACCACGTGAGAAAGAACTTCGTGGAGTAAATCCTCCTGACCTTCCAAAACCACCAACATTCTTCTTGAATTGTTCATGAAAGGATGATCCAGCATAAGCAAGATTTACAGAATTGAGATTTTGAGATATAGAATCATATGAGTTGTTGCTCTTCTCAATTCGAGCCTCTTCAGCTAATAAGAGGGACTCAATGTCATCAACAGTATAGGGATCAATTCTTGAATTAACTATGAGTACAAGAGTCATATTCAAGGGTTAAACCATCAAGAATTGCATCAATATGATCTTTGAGACTCAGCTTATGACCAACGAGATTAAGCATGTCAACCAGCCCACGAATCTTCAAAAGATAGTCATTGATTGATAAAGAACCTTTCTTTGTATTTTGTAACTGAGTTTTGAACTGACTAACCTTAGCCCGAATCTGAGCAGCAAAGTAAATTTCAAGAGTATGCCATACTTGAGTAGATGTCTCATAGTTGATCATCTGAGTGAGGACAGTTTCAGTCATTGAAGAAAGAAGCCAAGAAAGTATCAATTAATCCTGCTGCTCCCAATATAGAAATTCAGAGTTTATAATTCCAGAGGCTTCATCAGCTGCATTCTTGTACATCAATGGTGCACGATGATTGAGAGAAAGGAAATGTGAGAGTCTATGTCCTCGTAACGTAGAAAGAACTTGTTTCCTCCATACCAGGAAATTCGTAACCTCCAATTTTGTTGTAATTGGATCAGCAAATGAAACAGGTACAAACCGTGATGAGGAAGAAGAGAATCCATCACCAGTCGCCATTATTGACCTCCGATCTTCCACTCCAGCAGCTGTTCTTTAAACTTTAGCACCAACTCCGGCGGCCGGCTCTGATACCATGTCAAAAGAATGAAGAAAAGAGAAGGTTTTAAACTAGATCACGTTTTTGGAATGAAATATGTTATTCTTTTATTATTCAACATCTGAGTATTACAATTAGTTTAATACCTTCCATGTACTCTCTTACATCCAATTGATGCATGCCATGTGTTTAAACAGTACAACAACTAGTAACTGCCTTCTAACAACTTTCAGTTTACTACCAGGATACTAACAGACTACTGATTGTTTTAATTTGCAACTAACTGTCTACTACTAGATTACATTCAGTGATCTACTAGTTAACTGATTTCATTCTCTATACTAACAGACCTCAAATACATCAACAACAATCCGAATGTGAAACAATCACCAGCAAAAAATGGCATGAAAGACGCAGTGTTGCTGGCAAGCCAAATGGAAGCTGGAAGAGACACTTGCCGCCGCACACTCCAGCCAAAGGGCATCGTCTCCACGGACCCAACCTCAGCATGCCTGAAGAGAGAAATCCAAGCTTCTGCACGCCACCAGTCCAGGAATAGGGAAGTCATTCCACCACTTCCAATAGCTATCGAACGCCCCACCACCCCAGTCCAATAACTCGGGCCCAAACTGCCACAAGTAATGTTTTGATTGCTTCAATGGCAACATAATGTATGTATGTATGTATGTACATAAGAAATTTATTTATTTATTGACTAGTCGTAGTCGGTCCATGATTCTATATTTAGAGAAAAGGTTGATGAAGGCACGACAAATGAGGAATTTTTCGTATATTTGAACATTGGATTGGACAATACTAATTTGAATGGTCTCGTGCTTTGCTTCTAAATAAATGCCAAGTGCCAATAAATAAAGAACAAAAAGTATTAACTTGTAAAGTATGCAAACAAACGGTTGGCTCGTCATCACCAATGACCGTTGAACATTCATTAATCAACTAGACACACACACACACATATATATGTATAGCTACGAATTTATATGACTAGTAAGATTTGCTAAAATTGTTTTGATTGCCAAATCAAGCGTGCCATGCCGGGAAGCTGGGACTCATAATGAATTTATAGAGTAAAACCTAACAAGTTTGGGAAGAGAATATCATAGAATTAATTAACATAGAATCCGTGAAGTTAAATGGTGCGCTAATCTTCGAGAAAAGATGTCATTTGATTGATGGTAGTGAATGCTATAAAATTTGCATATTTTATTTTATAAAAAAAAAAATTAAAAATTAGCATCATTTAAAAAAAGTGCATCTATTTACACCCCATTTTATTTTTCACACATCCACATTTAATAAGATTTATTTATTACTATATTATTTATTAATAAAATTATTCTTGAAGATAAAAGTGTTTCAAATGGTTACTTATAACGTACCTTACCTTTATATATATTTCCTTCTAGAAACTTAGTGCATTATTTTGCGTGAAAACTAAAATAAAACTGTCAATAAAAATATTCAAAAAAATTTTGTATAATTTAAATTCTGCACAGCAATTAATATGTTTTTTTTGTTTACTTTGAAAAAAATTAACACGTTTTTAGATGATTCCCGGCCGACACAGAATTGAGGTGGCGGCCCGCCAGCTACAAATCTGCCACGACCAGCGACGAGACCAATCAATCACTTTAGTTTGACCCCCACATCCACAACCACAACGACAACTTCCCATCCTTTTTTTTTTTTTTTTCCACTTCTATCTAAATTAATATAATAGAATATAACAAATGAAAAATAATAATAAAATTGACCTTATTTTCATTCTCACTTCCTAGGCTGACCGGCCAGCCGAAAGAAAAACGCAAAACACTAGAAAATAATAATAATAATAATAATAATAAGAGACGAAAAAAGAAGAAGGTAAAATATTCTTCTTAATTTCTCTTTCCAACGAAATATTAGAGAAATTATTAAATTAAAATATTAGAAAGTGTGAATTGGAGCTCAGGAGTTGGGTCATTTCCTCTGGTTTTTGCTTTCCTTGGATCCGCAGCAACCAAAAAGAGATTGCATTCCTTCGTCCAATTCCTAGCTCTGATTTCAGAAGAAAAGCAGAAAAGAGAGATAATCGGAGACCACAAACAATTATAATAGAAAAGCATTTGCAGGTTTGGTCCCTTTTTCTTTTAATTTTGTTCCAAAAACAAAAATTGTATTGTTTGCGTGTGTTCGGAATTTCAACAAATCTCCAAAGCTGCATCTTATTGATTTATTTTCTGATTTTCTGAATTAGATCAGCTTCCAACTCCTTTAAATTCTCTCACTTTGAATCCCTTGACAACCGCAAGATCCGTTTTCCATTTGCTTTTCTTCTTTCCTGTTGCTTCGAATTCGACGGATGATTGCTTCATTATGAAAAGAAAAATTAAAAAGGATAGCTTTGCACGCGATCTCTGATTATTTTCCTGATTTTCTATGTTTGGTTCTTTTATTTGCAAACATGCGCTATTGTTAATTCACATTCATATGAATATGATATTGCATTGCATAAAAAATGCCCAAAAATTTTACTTTGATTTACTTTTAGTTTTAATTTTTTATTTTTACTGCCGCGTAATAACGTTCCCATCATCTAGGATTGGGAATTGTGATGCATTGTTTTGATGAATGTTGTAAATTTCTGGTTTACGTTTCTTCTCAACACAGTTGAAGAGTTGAAATTAATTGAGGGAGGGAGGGAGGTTGGTAGGGAGGAAAGAATTGTTTGTTGTTGTATAATGCATACTGTTGATGAGGATTGAGGATCATCAACATTCGACAAAGGAGTTAGTAAAGTTGTGATTTTCGATTTCGAAATTTGAACAACTTCATAGCATAGCATAGTGTAGCATATGTTAAAGACGGCGTTGTAATGCCATAATTGGATCGGGGATTGGCCAATGGGAGAGTGGGTTGTCGGAGCTGTCATCAACCTTTTTGGCAGCATTGCCATCAACTTTGGAACTAACCTTCTCAAATTAGGCCACAACGAGGTTCCGTTCTCTACCACACCCGCTTACTACCATTACTTCTTCTTCCTTCAACCTTGTTTGTTTCTTTTCTTTTCTCTTCTAATTACTTACATTTACATAATACATATGCAGAGAGAGAGGCATGCCGTGTTAGAAAGTGATGGAACAAATGGAAAGCAGGCTCTCAAGCCCATTATATACTTCCAGACTTGGAGAGTTGGTATTTCATTTTCCATCACCTTCCTTTTCTATCTCCTATTCCTACTCCTACTTTATCACATTTCTCATTTCTCACTGTTATGTAATCCTTTAAATGCAGGCATTGTCTTTTTCATTCTCGGAAATTGCCTTAACTTTGTTTCCTTTGGATATGCTGCTCAGGTCTCTTTCACTAAAATTTTGTTTCGACCACTGCTTCATGTTTTATTTTTTGCAAGGATACTACAAAATGCTATTACACATATCTCTTCTTTTTTCTAATTTTTTTTTTTATCTTTCCTTGCCTCTCTTGCAGTCACTTCTTGCAGCCTTGGGATCTATTCAATTTGTGTCCAACATTGCATTTGCTTACTTTGTGTTGAACAAAAGGGTCACCGTTAAGTATGTTCAAATCTCAAGTCCAAATACTTCTTGAATTCAACAGTCCGTCTATCCTTTGTTTTCTACTTGTTATTTGTTAAAAAAGTAAAAAACAATCCCAATTGTCTTCTCCACAGGGTAACGGTCGCCACAGCTTTTATTGTTCTCGGAAATGTTTTTCTCGTTGCTTTTGGCAACCACCAGTCGCCTGGTACATAACTTACTTCAAACTTCCAAATCAGTTAAATTATATCTATATTTTTAATGAGTGTTTCCTCATTTGTTGGTGAAGAGTTTCTAAACCAATATTGTTTTCAGAATCTGTTATGGCTGCAAAACTGGGTAGCGTAAATATAATACACTCTTGTTATTAAAAAGTGGGGATTATATGAAACTTTGAGAACAAATACGGAAGTAGCCTCCTGAGATATCATGTGTGTGTATATCTAGTTGAAAATCAAGTGTGTCATCTGCTCTAGAGTCGACAATCTATATAATTGTTATACAATCTATATAATTGTTATACTCGAATCCCTAATTTTATGGATGGGCTTGCATGAATTGCCTCTTTTGTAAGTCAAGTCACAGGACCCCCATTTCCTGTTTGAGAAAAAGGCCGCATGTGGGGAAGCAGGACAGATACGCATACGTTGATTTTATTTTTGCCAATTGTGGACTTTCAAGTAACTTATTATGATATCTTTCTCCATTGCAGTCTATACACCAGAGCAATTGGCGGAGAAATACAGCAACATTACATTCCTTTTCTACTGTGTGATTTTAATCTTAGTAGTTGTTCTACATCACTCCATTTACAGGTGAGATCCGGGAGCGGACTGATTCTTTCTTGTTGTCTATTATCTTTTGTGTCTGTGTTTTTTGAATAAATTAATCATCACAATCTTTGCAAACAAAATTTTGGACTATGCAGGAGAGGGGAACTTTTACTTGCCGTTTCTGGACATGACCTTAGACCCTACTGGCATATGCTACTTCCTTTCTCCTATGCGATAGTTTCAGGTGCTGTCGGATCATGCTCGGTGCTATTTGCAAAGTCTCTGTAAGTCTTCCACCTAAACTTCCCTCATAGATATGCACTTGTACATAGTGCCATTCCATTGTGTTCCTGACTCGAGTTTAATGTTTTGTAGCTCTAATCTGCTAAGGTTGGCCATGTCTAGTAGTTATCAGTTGCATAGCTGGTTCACGTATTCGATGCTCCTTTTGTTTCTTAGCACAGCTGGATTTTGGGTAATTCTTATCAAAGGGCGCCTATTTTTGTTTTCAATGGTTTGTGAAAAATTTTATTGCATGAAGTTCTGATGCCGGCATTTTTCTTATTTGTTTGCTCTTTCCCTTGCCTATTTTTGCAGATGACTAGGCTGAATGAAGGATTGTCCTTGTTCGATGCGATTCTTATTGTACCTATGTTCCAGATTGCCTGGACATTTTTCTCCATTTGTACAGGATTTATATATTTTCAAGAATACCAGGTCTACCCTCCCTCCCTTACTGTTAGAATTGCAAAATAATCTGCTCTTGGTAGGGGCTTAGAAATTGAGGCAACTTTGGGCCTCTGCTTATGTGTGGTTACTGATGCTGCAACTATGACACTATGGTGAAAGTAACTTAAGTATTTAACCGTCAAAAGATGAAGGGAAAATGAAAACTTAGTGAGCCGTTTAAGAATATGATGTCCATGTGTTATTCTGTATCAAGTTAAGTTATTGTTCTGGAAACAGGTTTTTGATGCACTACGGACAACGATGTTCATACTAGGAATGATGTCGGTGTTCATAGGCATCTCTTTGTTGGCACCCGATGAATCTAAAGGTATTTTGGCGGAGATTTATCTGTTTTGTGTTACAAAGAGGATAAAGATGGCAACTCACTTTGAAGTCATTTTCAGGTGCTGAAGTTAAAGACAATTCGACTGTAGTCTCTGTGACGTCTTCAAGCATTTCAAAAGAATTGGACAGGTTAAGTGCAATATAATATCTCATGAATACGAGTGTGCATGTCAAACACAGCTTTTGTTGTACCGATGCGTGATTCTGACTAAGTTGGGTCGCATATTATAGGTTGGTTGTGGGATCTGAAGATGCACTAAGTAGGGATAGTGGATCATTCATGCAAGGGTTGCTGATGAAGATGTCAGAAATCATTGTCAAGGCGAAGGTATTGTGAATTGGGTTGATAACTTAAAAATCAACTGTTAGCCAAGACAAACTGCGATAAATTAACTAAATTTTCAACGTTGTGTTCAAAAAATTGCAGAATGCTTGTGCTTTATCATTAGGTTTTGGAGAAGATTCGATTAATGCATCTGCAGTACTTGTGATGCCAATGGTGTCGTCAAGGATAACAGGGTTTAGAGGGAGCGGGTTTGAAAAGGCGAAGCTTTTCTCGGTGAGAAATTCCGGTTGGAGTAAGATCCCTACCATGGATGAAGATGCTGTGAAGATGCTAGAGCAAAGCCCTGAGAGCCCTTGATTCATTGATTATATAAACAAGCCTGATTGGACTGGACTAATATATATTATATATATATATATATATATGTATGTATGTAATATGCGTGTGGGATGTAATCATTTTGTTTTAGAAACACAAATAAGAGCTGTTTTTTGGTTGGTTGTGTTGTATTAATTGGTTCCATTGATTTTACTTGGTCGTTGAGGAGAGCAGTTCTTTGTATTTTTCTGAACCAAGTGTCATGTAATTACAAAATACAATTCTTGTATATTCTTTTGTTACATCACATTACAGAACAGAAGAAAAAGCTAACTATTTTCTTGAAAGAGAAACGTCTTAATGAATGTTATACAATAAATGATGATGTAATGACTAATGGCCGAGCCTGACGGCAAACTTTAAAATATTTTGCAGTCGGTTTTTAAAATGTTGAACTTCACCATATGCCTATGCCTATGCCTATGCCTATGCCTATGCCTATGCCAGTCATGATAAATAAATATGGTAGACGTTGGACAATGTCCCTTTTTTTTTTTTTATTATGCGAATTTGGAAGGCAATAGGGAGGTAGAATATTTTCATGTTAATTAATTAGGCATTTGTTATCATTCCTCCATGCTAGCAACATTTTCATTTTAAATGTTGGTTCCACTGAATTTTGAATGCATATAATTTTGATTTTAATATTATTTGTAGTTTTACAATAATAGATTTTTTTTTTTTAAAAAAAAAAAAAAGAAAGGAGGAAAAAAGGTTTGAATTGGCAATGTAACACTGTTCCATTCATTTGCCAATCAGCGTAGGTAAATATCAAGGGATAAAAAAAAGTCCAATTGTGCGTTGGTATATATCTGAAAAAAAAAAAAAAAGAAAAAGAAAAAGAAAAAGAAAAAGGAAAGGAGTGGAATCCTCAATGGTGTGGGAAGCCCTAAGAGCCGTCTGATGAGAATGGTGAAACGGAAATAGCAACAGGCGTCGTCCTCCACTGCATCCACTGATTTTGATTTTGATTGATGCTAGAGAGCAAGAGGGAGAGGGAGATGATCCACTGATTTCGTTTGTTTGTTTGTTTGTATATACATACAAGATATAAAGTGATGGCGATGGAGGAATTGAAAATGAAGGTGGCAGAGGCGGTGCGGGTGCTGAATCACGACAGAGAATCGTGCAATAGAGTGGCGGCGAACCAGTGGCTGGTTGAGTTTCAGCAAAGTGAGGCGGCTTGGGAAGTGGCGACCTCCATTCTCACCTCCTCCGACGTAAATGTGCCCTTTTTCCCTTTCGAGCTTCACTTCTTCGCCGCTCAGATTCTCAAGCGCAAGATCCAAAACGACTCCTCTTTTTTGCGTTTCCCTGCTAAACATGCTTTGCTCAATGCTCTTCTTCTTGCTGCCAAAAGATTCACTTCAGGCCCCCCTCAGGTTGGTTCACTCTCCTTTTGCTTGCTTCTCTTGATTTTAATTGAATCATACAAACTATTATTCATTTCAATTTGTATTGTTTCCACAACCATCAGCTTTTAACACAAATCTGTCTTGCGCTGTCGGCGCTGATGCTTCGCGGCGTGGAGCATGGCAAAGCAATAGAGCAATTGTTTTACAGTCTCCAGAATCTTCAGAGTGAGGATAGCGGTAACATTGCTGTCTTGGAGATGCTTACTCTTCTCCCTGAAGAAGTTGTTGACACTAACTCTACTGCTCAATATGCCCAACAGGTCCGCTCCCTCTACTATTTGAAATTTGCATTCAGCTCTGCCCATGATCCACTTTTTTCTTTTTCTTTTTTTTCCCCTTAAAAAAATTGTTTAATTTTGGCTTTTCTTCAGCTTCTCTCGCATACTCCTATGGTTCTTGAGTTGCTGCTACAGCAATCAGAGAAAGGTTTCGACGCTAGAAAACTCCTGCGTTGCTTACTCAGCTGGGTATGATTTCTCATTATTCATTATTGAGTACCGATAATGCTCTGCCAATTCTCTCTCTTTTCCCACACTTTATTAATTCCAAAAAAAAAAAAAAAACCCCTTTATTCCTGCATTTAGGTTCGAGCTGGCTGCTTCTCAGAGATTCCCCATGCCTCATTGCCAACACATCCGCTTCTTAATTTCGTATTCAATTCTCTCCAGGTACACTCTTTAAACCTCTCTTTAATTCATCTTATAAATATTTTTAAGCTGATATCACTTGTGTGTCATGTGTAATGTGTTAATTGGTTATAGGTGACTTCTTCATTCGATTTGGCCATTGAAGTTCTTGTTGAGCTTGTGAGTCGACATGAGGTATGTTCCTGCCGATCGGCCATCGTTCTTTCCTTTTGCATACATTTTGTGATATCATCTGTACTGGCTTCCACAGGGGCTGCCCCAGGTTTTGTTATGTAGGATTCATTTTCTCAAGGAACTACTTCTTCTCCCTGCTTTCAATAATAGGGATGAGAAAGTCATTGGTGGTCTTGCAGGCTTATTGTCTGAGATCGGGCAAGCAGTACGTCTCTTGTACCGACTTTTCTATAATCATAGAAAAACTATTGCCCGAAGTTGGATTATATTTGATGCTTGTTCATGTATTTGTAACTATGTTTCTCTTTATTTGCTTACTTATTTTGCTTATTTATTTTACACCAGGCACCGGCGATAATTGTAGAAGCAAGTGCTGAAGCGCTTGCGCTGGCAGATGCGCTTTTGAGGTTAGATTCTCATCCTTTGGAAGTTAGAACTATTTAGTTTTAATGATCTTCTCTATTATGTTGCATTAGGCAAGCAAGTTATGTACCAGAGTGCCTTAGAAGATGTCATGTAACATGATTTTGAGCAACGTGGTATCCATACTTTCCTTAGTGCCCAACACAGATTTTTGATTAGTATGGTAATTTGTTAAAACTAAGAATAATCTAGTACTCAAGGTTACAGTTTCCAAAAAAAAAAAAAACCCTTCTTCTAATACAAAGGTCGTAAATACCAGGCCTTTGTGCTCTAAGTATGCGCACATGGTGTCTTGCTGGTTTTGCGTCCCTCTTTTTTTGGTTATTCTGTCCCAGTTCTGTTTGCTTGCATTTTACATCATATCACGTCTAACTTGTTTGCTTTGTTGGCAGTTGTGTTGCATTTCCAAGTGAAGACTGGGAGATAGCGGATTCAACTCTGCAATTTTGGTACTTAAAATCTGTTGTATCTGTTGCTGTTGTGTTGCATGTTATGTAACTAGTTTATCTTGTGTTTACAATGTGTATGATGGTTCTAGGATTGTGCCATCGCCACATTTAATTGAAGTGCATTCATAATCTTAAACTCAAAATTAAATACTTATGATAAATTATTATTGAGTTTCTAGATTAGCGATTGCTATTTCCAGAGAGTTGATGACAAATATTGAGTTTCTGGCGTCCTTCTTTGATTTCTTGTTCTTCTCTTCGATCTTCTATTTCTCTCCTTTGGTTCTATTTCTATTCGATAGTGGTTCTATCTTTCTCCGCACACACACACACACGCACATATGCATACATACGTATGTTGTGTTTCATACTAAAATTATGATAATCCCTCGTAATTTGCATGTCCAGGTCTAGCCTTGCAAGCTATATTCTTGGCATTGATGATGACACTGGACAGGAAAGGAAGCATGCCGAAGAGGTGTTTTTTCCAGTGTATTCAACATTACTAGATGCGCTCTTATTGCGCGCTCAGGTTCTTTCCCACTCGAGTTGCTTTTCATGTAATGAAGCGGCTTAATGGTTGTGCTATATTTAACATGAATTGACATATGAAAAGGCTAGATTGGGTCCCGAGGCAATTTTCCTCAGCAAGGCAAGGCTAACCCTTAACGTAATCTAGAAAAACATAAATCATTGATGTTTGTAATTAAAAGCCATAACTCATGTCTTTTACGTTTGTAAGCGGTCACATTATCTCATAATAAAATGTTAGACACGTGTGAAACATCAAGAAATTGAGAGAATGACGCCTGTCCAGTGCAAAACATTTTGTCAAAGAGTGAATGGTGACGCCTGTCCAGTGCAAAACATTTTGCCAAACAGTGAATACTTGTTTTATTATGGTCTGTTTGGTTTGTACTTTATATTTTAAGTTTTGTGGTTTATGGTACAAGTCAAATGCTTATTCCATAAGAAAAATGATATCAACAAATTAAAGTCTTGTGTTTGGCAGGTGGACGAAGCTACTTTTGATGATGAGAGAGGGGTAGCAGAACTGCCTGATAGCCTTGTCCAATTTAGATTGAATCTTGTTGAACTTTTGGTGGATATTTGTCAGCTCTTAAAATCTTCTATATTCATGCAAAAGGTTCTTATTCTATTTTTGAATATCTGTTGCTTTATGCATTTGTACATGTTTTTATTAGTGAATTGCTTTGCTATGCCTGCATATGTTGTATTCCTCTTTGGGCATGCTCGCAGAACTATCATCTCTTTATCTATTAATGTCATCACTTTTTGGTTCTAGGATGTGATGTTATTTTGTAAATTACCGATTTGATAGTGCCTTGGAGTCATAAGAATAAAAAAGGGACCAAAAAAAAAAAAAAAAGTCCATTGTACAACTTTCAAATCAATTCACCATCTTAAGAATAATACCTATCTTAAAAATGTAATTTTTTTTTGACGCACACAGGTTCATATTTTCATCTTATTTTTATTCAAATATCCCATTGCAAGCAATCCCATATCAGATAGTTGATTTGTAATTGCTTTTTGAGCAATCCCATATATATACATTTTAATTATATTCAGAGCTTACATCGTCTGTGAGGTTGGTGGTAGTATTGAAGATTTGAAAAAATCTCCTTATCATTTATCACGTTTGTTTGTTGTATTACTCTTCTGCATATATTATTTGGTTATAGTATTTCTGTTGAACTCAAGATGTTCTTTCAATAATGCTGTGAAATTCTACTGTAGGTTTTATTTGGTGGTTGGGTATCCGTGCATGCACCAATTCCTTGGAAGGAGGTGGAAGCCAAATTGTTTGCCCTTAATGTGGTGAGCACAACTTTCTATTTCTCGACCTCTTGTATCAGTATACTGTTATTTTGTGCCTGTAGTAGGAGAATTTTATTATATTTCCTACCTCATTTGTCTGAGAATTATTGAATTGCTGAGGCTTGATGCCTTTTACATGATAAGTTGCCTTCTTTTATCATCATCATCGTCATTGTCATCATTTATTATTATTATTATTATTATTTAAATCGAGCTTCTTGTCTTTGGAATTTGTTTCATGTCTTTTTTTTTTTCTTAGTATCTTTCTTTTTTTTTTTTTTTAAAGTTAAAGAGAAGCTGTATCTTTGTGTACTTTGCTAATTGGTACATGGATCGCTTGGTGTTGTACTCCTTTCATTGCCATTAAGACTTTTGGCAGCAATTAATATGTTTGAGATCGGAGCTTATTTATATTGTTGTTCTGTATCTTTGATATACAAGGCTCCTATTCCAGGTTGCTGAGGTAGTCTTACGGGAAGGACAAACCTTTGATTTCTCTGTGGTTATGGAATTGGTGAATCTGTTGGCGGCCACCAGGCCCTCTAATGAGCTTAAGGGCTTTCTGTGCATTGTACGTTAGAATTCATCCCCTTTTTCTTCTTTAGTGGATATCAGTTTCTTAGTCAAAGTTTTATCAATTATTTCATCGTTTCTATGAGGAAAATTCATTGTCCACTTCATTCTTCTACATATCTGAGATGTTTATTCCCTCTCTAGGTTTATAGATCTCTTGCAGACGTTGTTGGTTCCTATTCAAAGTATATATCTGCCTTTCAAGTAAACACCAGGCCTTTGCTGTGAGTACTCTCTTTTTATATTTGTTTATTGGCGAGTTAACTTCATAACTGATTCTTTAATGTGTCTACGTGTTTTAGTTACAAAAACAAAAGGCAGATTGCAGAGCATAATTCTTATTGATATATAAGCACATTTAACCTTGGTGTATTGGGCTTTATTATTATCATTACGGTAAAAGTTTGTAAAAGAGCATTTGCGAGTGATGAGCTTATTTTTGTGGATCTGTGGCATTGATTATTGCCTTTTTTGTACTGATTTGCTACTTGCAGGTTATTTATTGCGACAGGGTTATCAGAACGTCTGTCCTTGAGTGCATGTGCTTGTGCCCTGCGCAAAGTTTGTGAAGATGCTTCTCCTGTGATTTTTGAACCTTCTAATTTGGAGATCTTGATGTGGATAGGAGAGGTAAATATGTTTGTTATTATAATGGACGCTTTTTCATTGTTTATTTCCACATGGTAAGGTTCTCTGAATGGCTTTAACATGCTGTATATCTTGAATGTGTGGACCTCTGTCGAAAAGGAAATCCTTTTTGTTATTTGCCTCTTGAATAATTTGTCTTATTTCTTCTAACTATGAGTCGTCCGCTTTTCAGGGTCTGGAAAAGAGGCATTTACCTACGGATGATGAGGAGGAAATTGTCAGTGCCATTAGTCTGATCCTTGGTTCTATCACTAATAAAGACTTAAAGAGCAACATGTTGGCACGGTTGCTATCTTCTAGCTTTGAATCTATTGGAAGACTTGTAAGTGTCTCTCTCTCTCTCTCTCTCTCTCTCTCTCTCTGTGTACTGCATTGGAGCTTTGTCATCCTATTTTAATTGGGTTATTCTTCTACTTCAGTTTCTAGTCATTAGCTTTATATTATATTTGGAATCGTTCATATATGAATTATATTATATATACTCTAGACTGCTATCCAGTCGTCATATATTATGCTTTGCCTGCTTAATATAAACAAATGCATTCCCTTATTTGACAAATATGGAGTCTTTGGTCTGCATAGAGGATGGATTCTGTGTGTGTTAAAAACGGCTACCAAGTTCCAACTTTATTGATCTTCCTTCGATAGTGTAGCCGATTTCAATTATACCCTCTATCTGATTTTTTGTCAGTTTCAGTTAATTTGAAACTCTAAATAGGATCTTTTGAAACAGAAATTCAATTAAATGTGTTCTTTTTGATGGTCTTAAAGACGCCAATCACTGTGAAATTCATTTAAAAGATTAAATGCTGTTTCAGGTTGATGAAGAGAACAACCTTTGTTTGAAACAGAATCCAGCAATTTATACACCCATTTTGAACTCTGCTGCTAGAGGGTTGTACAGGTATGCTATTAGAGACTTGGGTAGAATAGTTTTGCTTATATGTGAAGCTTATAATCTTTGAGGAACGTTGTTTTCATTATAAAAGCATAAGATTTTGGACCTTATTGGTTACTGAAATTTAAGAACTATTTAGTTGTTCCTTGGAACATGCAGAAATTTCAAATTGTACTCTATATTCTTTGGGGAAATGCTCCGTCTTTCATTCAAGTAGATATTGGACCAGCGTATGAAAGGGTTGCGAGGGAACTTTGATGTTAAAATCATTTGTTGTTTCCAAAGAAATTTCTTTATTTGAATATTTATCTCTCTTTGCTAGAATTATGCGTTAATGAATTCTCATCCAGTTTGAATTCTGGATGTTTAATTCACACAGAATGGGAACCGTATTCAGCCACCTCGCCATGAGCCAGCCTGGTGGGCCTGCTTCGGATGATCCTATAGTTTCTCTGCTGGGAGTTTTTTGGCCCATGTTGGAGAAGCTCTTCAGGTCTGAACACATGGAGAATGGTAACTTATCTGTAGCAGCTTGCCGTGCTCTTTCACAAGCAATTCAATCCACAGGTATAGCGGTTCTTTCTTGGTTTATTGATTTAAGTTAAATGCTTAGACTTTGTTGATTGACCATGGTATCTTCTCATCTATATATGTCTGTGGATGTGTTTGTTAATCAAATACAAAATAATTGTATTTGATTAATGTGCAGGCCAGCACGTTGTAACAATACTGCCCAAAGTACTAGATTGCCTATCGACAAACTACATGTCATTCCAAAGTCATGAATGCTTTATCAGAACAGGTAGGTTGTTGATATGTAATAAAAGGCAAGTGGTGGGATGTAGTATCGGACTCTATTGTCTTCTTATTTTCTTGGGCTTCTTCCCAACAAAAAGTTTGGTTAAATTTGGTTTTTGCTGGTACCTGGTCATGCGTTTCTTGCTTTTTCTGTTTGGTTTTAAATTGCTTATTTCTGCTTCTTGCTTGGGAAAACATTTATATCCTTTCAGCTTCTGTTGTTGTTGAGGAATTTGGTCACCAGAAGGAGTATGGACCTTTGTTTGTCACTACATTTGAAAGATTTACGCATGCAGCATCAGTAGCAGCTCTCAATTCTTCATATATCTGTGATCAAGAGCCTGATCTAGTGGAGGCATACGCAAATTTTGCATCCACGTTTATACGCAGCTGTCATAAGGTCTTTCATACTTCTATTAATTATTTTCTCCCTCGAACAAATTTGAGGTTAAGTAGGGTTTCCTTTTGATTTCTCTCCTTATTTAAGAGAGAACATTTCAACTTTCAATGACCTATGAGCTATTAATATCTCAGGAAGTATTGGCTGCATCCGGTTCTCTTCTTGAGATTTCCTTCCAAAAAGCAGCTATATGCTGCACGGCTATGCATCGCGGAGCGGCACTCGCAGCAATGTCATACTTGTCTTGTAAGTCTGATGCATTCTTCTTTTTCTCTTCTCCTGCAAATTGTTAATTCCTTTTTTGTTTTGTTTTATTTGTTTATGTATTTTTTTCTTCTTTTTTTTTTTTGGGGTTGGTGGGGGGGTGTGGTGGTTTCCGTTGGGGGGTTGCTGCACAGTTGGTATTTTGGTGGCTTAATTTCATTGTTGTGCGACTGGTGTAATGACAAGTCATATTTCGACCTGTTACCTTTCTTGATGTTAGAATTGGGTTTTGATTGGTTATATTCTTATCCTCTTTAGGTTTGTTGTGTGCGAGCTTGTTAATTGGTGTAACTTATGGTCAGTTGTTGTGCTATCTAGGTTTTTTGGAGGTGGGTCTGGGCTCTTTGTTGGATTCTGTTACTTGTGTCTCAGAAGGATCGTTTAGTGCCATGGTCATTCAGGTTATCTCCCAGTGTGGTGAGGGACTTGTATCTAATGTGGTGTACGCTTTACTTGGTGTGTCAGCAATGTCACGGGTAAATACAACATATCCTTGTACAGCAATGTGTAGAACTTTTATTTTTAATTTTACAAGTAACTTTTCTTCAATTGATAGTGGTGAATTCAGATTCCGTATCTCGGTAGTCACAAGAGAATTGCTTCACTAATGCTATGAATGATGTTTAGGAACCCATCTCGTGTACCAACTTTTTAGCGCAAACTTTTGCTGAAAAAAAAAGAACTTTTAATTTCAATTGATATGGCAAATGAACTGTCAAATTTTAATTGGTAAATGTGATTCAGGCATTTTTATGGGAAGTTGTACTTATCAGGTTAAAGAATGACAATGCACTTGCCACATTAGTTGGTATTAAAAAGCTTATACTAGAATTGGGTCTCTAACATTTTTCTTGAAGGTTGTATACATTTACTTGCACGATAAATACGAAGGATTATCATGTGTCAAGAGAATCTTAATGCAGAAACTACGCAACCAAGGGCGGTGGTGTTAACTTGTTTGGTTTGGATCATATTCTATAATTGCTTCTACATCCATAGTGAAGTAGTGTTGCAGCTAAGGGAAGTGCTTGTGAATTCCTCTTAATAGGTTCACAAATGTGCAACAATTTTGCAACAATTGGCTGCAATTTGCTGTTTAAGCGAGAGAACATCATGGAAGCTTATTCTTTGTTGGGAATCCTTGCTTGGATGGCTACATTTGGCGGTCTGTCTCCATTTCTCACTTTTAATCATGCATGCGTGCGCTTATACAAATAGTGTTGTTCCTGGTTATCTAACTAGTTCGATGTTAGAGCAGGTGCAAGCTCTTCCTGTTGAATACTTAAAGCAAGGGGAAGCAGAAAGCTTAGTGCCAGTTTGGTTTAAGGCCCTTTCTGGCGCGGCCTCAGATTACCTCGAGAGCAAAACCTATGATGGAGTGCAGAATAATTATGGGCACATGCAGGGCAAAGGGGGAAGGATTCTGAAAAGTTTAGTTCGCGAATTCGCCGATAATCACCGCAATGTTCCGAATCTGACTTGATTGCAGTAGCAAATACAATTTGTGCGAGCATAGATGGCTGACTCGGATGCATAAGTATGAAGAGCTACAGGGTTTGTGTTGCTGTGTCAAGATAATAATATAAAGAGATGGCTCGCTTTTTTGGCTTGTGCGACCTTACGCTACATATGATTTGAGCAAGTTCCCCAGTACATAACCATACTGATACTTGTTCATCCACATCAAAAATCCTGTACAGTGAGTAGGATTTTGTCGGCTTCGATTTTGTGTTTGTTATGATGTTGGATTATGTTGGTTACATGGTATTCTCACAAGCTTAGGTTTCTTTGTGCAGGAGCGGCTAGGGATGATGGACAAATTTTTTTTTTGTTTCATTTTATTTTTTCCAAGTACAAGGCAGCTAACCAAGCCCAAGGAAAGAAAATGAATTAGTCGTATTTTTGTTCGATTCATTGCCATATATCAAATATTATTTCCTTTTTAGGGGGTGGGGGGTCAACATTTTCTTGTTGTATTTACTAAGTTTGCTACATTGGGTTATATATTTTGGTTCCACCCCCTTGACAATAATGTTTAATAGTTTTCCTTAGAAGGAAAAACAACGAGATCATTTAATTGCCTTTTCCTAGTGTTAATTTTTCATTTTGGGAAGAATCTTCTAATTGCTATACGGTGGGGATTTGGCTTTGAAAGAAACAGAAGAATCTTTGAAGACTTAGAGGAGGATCTTCCAGCTAGATGGGACGAGATTAAAGCCAACATTGCTTCCTGGATTCATCCTGATAGAGTTCTCTGACTTGATGATATCTGATCTTGTTATTGGTCTTCATTTTTGTGGGATGGTTCTGTTAGTCACTCAGCAAGCTGTTTTTTTCTTCATTTTACTTATGTTGAGGGTTTTTTGTTGATTTTTTACATTTTTTCTTCCATGTAATGTACCCTTTATCAATAAATTTCCCCTTGTTTCTTTTTTTTTTTTTTAAATAAAACGTGAGAAGTGTAAAAAAAAAAAAAAGGTGCCCAACCCTTTTTTAGTGGATGTCCGAGCCTGCTGCTTTCAAGGCACATGGCTCATTATATATATATAAGGGTGATTAATCAATGATAAATCAATCGGTTTAATGTTCATTGATAATGTTTTGTCGCTGTTAGCGGATAAATTATTTATTAAAATTGATTAATCAGTAACAAATCATTAATTTAACAATAATAAACTAAAGTGAATACCATAACGTCATTGATCAGCAGATTTTTGGTGATCAGCTGATTTTTAGTGCGTTGAGAAAGTAGCTGGAGTTATAAAATGTACGAGGTTTACATTGTAGTATATTTTTATTTTGCACTATAAGAGTTTTACAATGAAGGAACGAACCAATAAGTTTTAAACACAATCTTCCTTTTTTTAATTGATAAACATTAGTAATCTTCAACTAAAAAGTGACTTAAAAAAGGGCCATTTATTCAATTCAGGTCTAGGATCCTAAAAGCGAGAAGTTCCCCTCTTCTTTCTTATTAGAGTTAATTTTACTTTTGGCCCTCAAAGAATATTGGTTTTCTTATTTTGATTTTTAAATTTTTAACTATCATACTAATAGTTCTTAAGCTTTTTCAATGTCATGGTATTGGTATCTTTGCAACATTAAAGATGGATAGGTTTCAATTGAAAAGCTCGAGGATCATTGGCTGAACATTTAAAAAGCCCAAGGAGCATTAGTGTATCAATTGAAAGGTCTAGTAAAATTCACCCCTTCTTAACTTAAATGAATCTTTCTTATTAGCCATATATTAGCCCACAAAGAATGCTGCCCGCTCACTCTATGCATTCTTTGTAGACACTCTAGTAGTGTTCGTGCTCCTGTAAACTTATAATGTCACAACCCGCCTTTTCGGGTTGTGATTAAAACATTTTTCTTACTTACTTAGGGCCAAAAATTGAGGGAACCTTTTTTTTTTTTTTTTTTAAAACTAATTAAGTATTTCACATACCATAATTTTCAGAAACCTCCAAAATGCTTTCATAATCTTGTATTTACATAAACATTTATACTTTTATAACATTTTCCTGTTCGAACATTCTTTTTCAAAATAACTTATAGTATGTACAGCAGAAACATTCAGTAGCGGACTCCATACCCAATCTGCGCCCATCATCCGTCC